>JAVJIF010027338.1:0-14732 GCA_038442645.1 Agave tequilana | reverse complement strand
TCTCTCTCTCTCTCTCTCTCTCTCTCTCTGAGCAAAGATAAACTTGGGATACTAACAATTTCAACACTGAAAAAATAAAGAAGCCAAAGATAGGACAGTTTCTATGGAAGAACAGAGAGACAAATACTCACTTTGTTTGCTTCCCAGCCCCGAATAGTGATAGGCATGTCTAATGTGATATCAATAACATTGTGTGTCAAGGAAACAATGCTGAATGAGATAAAACACAATAATGAACCAGACTAATTTAGAGGGGGGAAAAACAGATTCATCCCCCTAACTCTATGAATATTAGATCACAGAGCATGTCCATAATACAAGAAGAAGACAACCACGTATAGAGATTAATTGTCAAGCATATCTGTTTATATGGTAGTTAATTATTTGGCTTTGCCGCGATTGAGTTTCTTCTTCTGCTGCTTCTTTTTCCCTTTTGTAAGAGAAGCTGCAGAGGAATTCCCCAGAAACCATTTATACAGGACTTGAACATATACGAATATGAGTATCAAATATGATAGGATACAAATAAATGATAAAAAGAAATTCCAAAAAAACCCATTCATAAGAATACTTCGTGGATATGACAATTAAATGATATTCTTTGTATATTTATATATGTAACTATGAAGTTTTATAATTTAAGCATAAAACAAGCTGTTGCTGGGATTTGAAGATAGGTTGAAAGGAGATAAATGCACAAAGTTAGCGAGTTATGGGTTAAAAATCATAATTTCACAAACTTATTTAAGAGAAACCAAAAATCGGTAGGTGAAATGGCCAAGATATTACTTTCTCAACTAAGTGCTCTTTAGTTCAATTCTAAAAAAAAGTCCAATTCACATCTTACTTTTGTTTTAAACCCGATACTTCTTAGATTTACACGGAAGTGCCCAACAAGTATCCACCAATATCAAATACGCATCCGATACGTTGACTTCTTTCTTATACTTCCCCTTTCAATAAAACAAGTCTTCACAAGAATATTAAATACTCATATATAAGACTCATTGACAGAACTAGGAGAAAATTCCAATTTCATGAATTTAATGGTTATGTCCAAAATTGAAAAAGGAAATAAACTGAAAAAAATATTGAATTGATTACAAGCTTAAAACTAATATACCTGATATTTTAATCTCATCGGAACTTTATTGACCAGCTTGTTTTACTTTACCTGTTATGATTCTTTTGTAAAATACATTGACATGTTGTCCAATTGTTTGTCTATTTGTGTTTTTAATCTATGCAGAACATTATTATTGCCGGAACAGATACATCTGCAGCGACCATAATATGGGCAATGGCAGAGCTAGCAAGAAACCCAAGAGTAATGAGAAAAGCACAAGATGCGATAAGAGAAGTGATAGAAAAGAAAGGTCAGGTCGAAGAGAGTGATCTTCTTCAGCTACAATATCTCAAATTCATAGTGAACGAGACTCTGAGATTGCACCCTCCACTGCCTTTGTTGATACCAAGAGAAACCTTACAGCATTGCGAGATTAATGGTTACCATGTGAGCCCAAGGACTAGAGTTTTTGTAAATGTGTGGGCAATTGGTAGAGATGAAAATGCTTGGGAAAACCCTGAAGAATTCAATCCTGATAGGTTTAGTGAAAACTCAGTTGACTACAAAGGCCATGATTTCCAGTTCTTACCCTTTGGAGCAGGTCGAAGAATTTGTCCAGGGATAAACTTTAGAATGGCGACCGCAGAACTTGCACTGGCAAATCTTCTTTATGCTTTCAATTGGGAATTGTCTCTTGGCATGAAGAAGGAAGATATGTATGAAGCTCCTGGTATTGCAACACACAAGAAAATTGATTTGTGCCTTATGGCCACTAATAATAGAATGTAAATCGAAGATATGTCTTTGAGAAATTCATGCTGTTAACAGACATGTGATACATTATAACTAGACATGTATATAGACATGTGATACATTATGTTTAAACATTATACTTTTCTTATTTCACTCTCCACTTATACATATTGATGTAATCCCTTGGTGAGTAATATATACTGAAATTATCCTCTTAAAATTATCATGGTATCAAAATCTTTCAAAATTTTCTTTGCTCATCAAAGTTTTCTCGGTATTCTCGAGCCTGCATTGGGCGCGCTTGCATAGCGTGTGCTTGGTGCCAGGCTACTTTCACCTCATACGACATCAGAGCTTCATCATCTTCGACATCCCTCTCTCAGATTCATCATCGTCACATGCCTTGGATCTCGCCGTCCTCTTAGATCTCGCCCTCTCAGATTTTAGATTTTGATGTTGATGTCTGCCCCTGATCTCCTCGTCCTCTCAAAAGCCTCCTTCTCAGTCGAGTTCGAGAAGCTCATCAAAAACCTTCTTCCCAGTCGAGTTCGAGAAGCTCATCAAAAGCCTCCTGAGTTTGACCTCATCAAACACCTCTTCCCTAGTTGAATGTGAGGAGCTTTTAAAACCTCCTTCTTAATCAGTTCGAGGAGCTCATAAAAAATCTCCTACCTAGTCGAGTTCGAGGAGCTCATCAAAAACCTCATTCCCAGTCTAGTTTGATGAGCTCTCAAAATCTCCTTCCTGTAGAAACCTGTATATGGCAACTAATAACACTAGAGGGGGGTGAATAATATTTATAAAAAATATAAACAAAGAATGTAAGTAACTTGCCAGAATATAAATGTGCACAGACTAAAACTCAAAAATTGCAAACGCAAACAGAAGAGATTTTATTCTGATTATGTTCTCTTGACCTACATCCAATCCCCAAGCAACCCTTCTTAAGATTTTCCTTATTCTTGATTTTGAGAATTACAAAATCAATACAGGTACACTAATTGACAAACAACCTTGACAATTTCTGTACACTTCTTCTCTACACTGAGAAGATTTTTTACCTTTCACTGAGTACAAAAATTTCAACCTATAAGTTTTAAATATGAAGTACAAATGGTTCTTTACTAAGGCTAGTAGGATTTCTCTTCAATTACCGCCTAACAAGATATTTTAAAGTGGACTAAGGCAAGGAAACGAAAGTATTTGTATCTTGACAAAAATTCCAAAAATTAGAAGTCAAGGAAATGGAATTGAATTGTATGTTTGAAGTCCAAAAATACTTAGCTATTTATAGGACTTTTGGAAACAGAAAAATAGAATATAGCTGTTGGGACAAAACAAAAACAGAATAACAGCTGTTGGGACAAATCAAAAACACAGAATATAGTTGTTAGAAAGGAGAGAATAGGTATCAAAAGTTCAAAAGAGCAACATCCAAAAACTATCAGATCAGTCGACTGAAATTTTATATCAGTCGACTGATAAGTGTTGATTTAGACAAATCAGTCGACTGGGAAAGAGAATCAGTAGACTAGTGTCACTGTTCTGGGAACTATCAGTCGACTGGGTTTAGAAATCAGTCGACTGATCAGACTTTCAGAAGCATTTTAAGTCTCTGTAAAACACTATAGTCGACTGGATATAGTCATAGGTTGACTAGACAATATATAGTCACAAAAAGTAAGGTAAATATGAACTATGTTAAGGTTAAATACTAAGGGGTGTGTTTAGTGTGTGTTTCAATGTTTTTACAAAAAATACTAAGAGATGAAATATAGAATATACATCATGATAAATAGTACATGTCTTCAATAAAACTTGTATCTTCACTTGAGCCTTGAGTATAAGCTTGAAGAGTAGTTCATATAGCTTTGAATACTGCACAAAATGTTATTACACATAGTTTATATTATTATCATCAAAATAAGATATCTAATACTTTCCAGTCGAGTTCGAGGAGCTCTCAAAAACCTCTCATCAGTTCACCAGCTTTTATCCAAACTTTCGGTGTTTGATTCCTATGAGTTTGAGGGGCTTGTTTACAGATATGTGATACGTGTGATACATTATATCTAGATATGTATATAGACATGTGATACATTATATGTAAACACACACACACACACATTTCTTGTTTTACTCTCCACTTGTATATATTGATGTAATAACTTGGTGAGTAATATAAACATAAATTACCCTCTTCAAATTATCATATTATTGTGCATAAGCTTTTGATGCAGACATCCAGTAGCACCTCTGGAACGTATATCAGCATAAGAGGAGAAGCATTATATCCATGTGGTTCGATTAACTGATTAGGATTTATCTAGATGTACTCTTTTTCATTTTATTTGAGTTATTTTGTTCTTTTATTTAGTAGCTTTTAGTCCCATATTAGCTGTGAGAACTTTTTTTTATTTTGTAAAGCCTATTTATATGCCTATTCTCTAGTTAATAAAAGTAATAAATGCAGAACTATTTTGATTAACAATTGTGAGTGATTTTTCTATAAAAAAAATTCATTCAGGCATGTGAAATCGTAAGGAACCCTCGTTTAAGAGGGTGAACTTTTAAGTAGCCTTACCACCACCTACCACCCCTCAATATCCCCTCCTCCTCCCTACGAGCCAGCGGCCCTAGATCTAGATCTTCCTCTCTTATTTCTAATTGTTTTCTCCCACATTTTAGATTTCTTTAGATTAAAAAAAAACTGTTCAAAATTCCTCAAAAAATCCACAAAAATTGTCAAACCCCATTGTTTATCATCTTCATCATCTCCATCTCTCTCTACCCAAAACCCGAACCCAAGTCCACCACCACCACCCTCACCTTCAACCCTGCCTTTCGCCTTTAACTTTCTCTTGAGTTCACCTCACTCACCTCTTGCGAGTTTGCCATCCAACCTCGATCTCCAACAAGCCTTTGACGAGATCAAGTGTCTGTCACTTCCCACAACCCAAATCGACTTCACATTGACGTCAATGACTTAAATTCAGACCTCGACATTACCAACGACCTCGACGAGATCACGACCTCATCTCGCCAACCAAGCAGCCTCAACGAAGTCCTCCACTCATTGTCGCAAGTACAACCACGTCGTTCGTTTGCATATCTACCTCCATCCGGACGCATATCCAGCAACACCGACTTTGACTTCTCTGCCAGTAGCCCGCGTTTGTGCTTCAATGACGGTGCATATATTCAGATCTGATTCACAGGTGGTTTGCAACTCGGCTCAAGTTTGACCCGATCCACTTTAAATTCAGATCTTGATTCTTGCTCTCCTTCAGATCTGACCCGTCTGTAACCTACCCAACCCGTCAACAGTCAATCGAATCCACTACCTCACGCTTCAACAATCAGCTGACCCGACTTGCTAGCAGACCTGAATCCGCTCCACCAGCAAAAAAACAGACCCATTAGCTGTTCAGATTGGTGTTTAGGCTATTTTCAACTTTCAAGCCATTTTCGAAGTGTTGGGGTCATGGGAGACAACCCTACCCATCCCAACATATATCGGTGGACACTGAGGTCAAATGTGATCCTCAGTAGGAGAGTTTTTCTGATCACGGTCATTTATTTATCGGGTCTTGATAATTAATCTCTAAGGTTTATCTACCTTACTGTTGTTCACATATTGATGAGATTGTGTGCATTTGCGACTTCTGTTTATTACTCTAGATATTAATTGTAGAAGGTTTTGCATGAATAACTTAGCTATTATCGTTACTTTGTTCATGATTGAAATTGCTTAGCCTGCACATGCCCTTTCTTGTTAAACTCATATGTTAGCATTATTAGTTTAATCTTTCATAACTGAATATCGTAACTTATTAGTAAAGCGTAATTTTGTTAGCTTTATCACTGATTTCCTATTACACGAACACATTTCACATTAGCTTTACATAGAAAACTAGAGATTCTGAATATAATTAGGGTACCAACCAAGGAGAACTTGGTTCCTTGAATCGTTATAAGGGACAATAAAACCGGGTGCAAAAAGGAGAGAGGTCCCCGACTCTCAGGCTTGACTTAAGCAGTGAAGGGTTGGCAATGAGTTGTGAGAAGTCTTAGGAGCAAGTTATAAGTCCCTAGCCCTTTTCCAGCAAACAAACACGCAAAAAAAAGGGGAGGTCAGAGGTTCAAGACACGATGGGTTGAAAAATAAAAGGATTTTGCCCCCTCAAAAGAAGAAGGAAGAGGGTTTACCTTTACTCTGGACAAGAATGTAAATAAAGGTTTCAATTTCTGATGCTTGCTATGTGATTATTGCCTAATATTAACTTCAATATTTTATATGAATGTTGCAAAGTTTTGATGGGTGCAACTGGTGCAAGAATTGGAAAATCCACTACACAAACGAGAAGTTTGCATTAGAGTGTTTTGATGAAACAATGGTTAAGATGAAAATTCAAGGAACAGCATCATCACATAAACTTGCACATGAAAATTCTAGGAACAGCATCATCACATAAACTTGCACATCTATGTCCAGATTGAGAGTGCTTGTTTTATGCTGTTGACTTTTTGATGATGTTAAGAAATTTCTTGATGATTTTATGATATTTCATATGTGCGCTTGCGATGTACATTTTGTTGTTATGATTGTCCATCAATACTGAAAAAGGCTGGAAATTTGCACTTTTTCTTCAACGAAGTTGGGTTCAGAGTGGGGGTGGAACCCATCAGCAGAGCGTGCAAGCATTGGATTCAGAGTGGGGTGGGACCCATCAACGAAGTTGGGTTCGCGTCGTCTCCGAGTGGGGTGGAACCCATCAATGAAGTGAAGAACTTGGTAGACTATGAGTGGGAGAATCCCAAGAGCAGAGTTAGCTGAAACACACAGGAGCAAAACATGATTTTAGTTGATAATTTAAACAAAATATATGGGGTGTTATTGGTGGAGGTACTCTCCTATTTTTATTGGCGGGAGTAGATCAATCAATTACTTTGAACTGGGTGATCGCATGTTGCGGTTGGTTAGGAGGCAGAGCACTTGGTTGTCCTGCACTAAAGGTTGTCTCGAGGGTGCGGATGTACTATTTGAGGATGTCTTAGTGGACAAGTTCTTTCAAGTACTTTCATAGGCTTTTGCAATGGACGGTCCGGTGTCTCTTACTGTCATAATAAGAACAGTATTTTCTGCTTTGCGAAGTGTAGGGTCATATTGGATCGGTCTCGGGCACCTCACCCACGGCGGTCTTTGATGGCATTGAAGATTTCATTGATGGAAAGTCTCAGCGGAGTGAAGTGTTGTTCAATCTTAAAGGTTTAGGGTGGATTCAAAGAGAGGACGAGAATATTTGTCTTTTGTAAGCTGGTTGCCCCCTATTCTGGCTACCGGCGTGGGTTGGAGCTTCATGTCGCAATTTTGACTTCTCTCCATCCTTAGCGCATTTGAGAGACTGGTTAACAAAGTTCTTCATTGCTTCCTCTAACTGGATGCATGATTGGGATCGAGATAGGACCTCATTAATCTAAGTGATGTAGTGCTTCAGTAAATGCTTGTACAGCAGGTGAGAAACCTGCAGCCCACTGATGAACGCGAGCACAGAGACATCTTTACCGTAGTTAGGCACCTTGGCAAGCTGGTTTTGAAAGTAGTCGATGTATGTCTTGAGGTTGTCATTGGGTCTCATTTTGAAGTAAGGAGGTTGTAATTGTTCTTCTCGGCTTCTCGGCAAGAGACGTACTGGGTGAGAAATGCCTCAGTTATCTCCCCAAAATTGTTGAGCGCATGCGGTGTCAGAGAGTAGAACCAATCCGAGGTCATACCTTTCAGACCAAACAGAAAGGTGAGGTACATGAACGGATTGTTGCGGAATAGATCATTATCTTGTCTCGAAAGTGTTTGATGTGTTGGACCGAGTCGCTGGCTCCGGAGTAGCAGTCAAAGCTCAGAGTTGAGAACTTTTTAGGAAATTTGCACTCTAGGATCTCTTCGGAGAGAGGGGAGTTAGAGACATTTGGCAGCTACCTGTGTTGGTCTGCTACGGAATTGCAACTCCACCTTCTAGATCCGCCTTTGGACCTGCTCGTCGAGGGTTCTGAGATTAGGGAACTCCTCGATCTTCCTCCGAATTTGGTCTTGTTGAACCCCCATCCGGAAATAAGCAGAAACAGTTTCATTGTCAAAGCCGTCTTCGCACAGGAGAGACGTCGGTCTAGGTTGCCTCAGATTCGCGATGGGCTAATCGACTTGCATCTTTCGCCTTTCAGGTTCGTCCTACGACTATGTTTGCGCCTGGATGTTTTGGAGGGCGGTGACCAGAGCCTGGAGTTGGTTGTTAAGTTGCTTCAGCGCCTCCTGCTCGTGCATAACGTTCTCGCAGTTGAGACCAGCCTGCTTCCAATCACGATCTGACCGGACTTGTTGCTCCTTCATGTCGGTGAGCATCTAAAAGATATAGCCTTCATATAGTGGTGACGGTCGGCGCTGCTAGCTTTCGTCTGAGACGAGGAGGAGCCGGCGTCATCTGTGGCGCGCTTGCGATCGACGCATGTGTGGGGACCATGCACCAAGCGGCAGTACTAGTCTTGCCCTTTGAAAGAGCGTCGTTGTGGGAGATTGTTTGCTTCTTCGAGGCCATCGACACTAGAGAAGAAGCTTTTTGAAGAATGTGTTGAGTTGCAAGGGTAAGAGACCTTGAGTGTAGACTCAAGATCTCAATGAAAGCATCAATTTGTGGGGGATAAAACCAAGCAAATCTAATTCCTTCTGTATGGGTTCAACTTTCAGACAATGCGATCTAATTTTGGAAATGATAAAAAATCAGTTCTTTTCCTAGTTTAAAATTATACATTCTGAGATTCTGTCTTCATGCAATTGAACATAAAACTTCTCCTAATTTTCCGAGTTCAGTAGACATGCCCAAAGCTAGACCAACCTTATCAATCCTCTGGTCCATATGGACAAAAAAGAATATTTGAAACCATGACAGAGAAATAGAGGCAGAAAAAACATGAACCCTACATCTCAAATACAGAAAAGTAAGCATCAAGTTTTGTGTCCTTCTTGGAGGTCTTGTCGGTGACAAGGAGCCAGCTGAGGTACAATGATGTTAGAAGTGGAGATAATGGGAGAGACGGCGACTTCATTTCTATGGAGAATGCAGTGTTGAGTTAGCCCCCACTGGTGGAATCACAAAGCAAAGGGAGCACAAAATTGCTATTCCATGACATGACCCCAAAAAAAAAAAAAAAATTCATCATCTAAACATGATTTCAGCACTCAATATCATCCATTGGAACAAATTAGTCTACTCTTTCACCAAACAAGACCTCACAAAAAGCATATATTGGATAATAGCTTTACCAGTTACAATAAGAGATTTGTATAAATAGCAAACTTAAGGTGAATCTTCAAAGATAAGTAGAGTGGATGCATGATCCATAAGGACGACTTGCCGATGAGTCACCCTCAGGCTTACCATAAAGTTTGCTTTAAACATCCTGAAGACAAGCGAAGGTGCTGAGTCTGAACATGATATTTACAAGAAACATCAAACTTTGTTGTGGTGCAAAGACTCACAGTGCCCATAAATATATTTATGAAAAAACTGTAAACAATATTTGAACAGTCTCAGAGTGAAAAAGGGCAGCAACATGGACAGCATAAAGCCTTTTCCAAAGTCTTTAGATTCAGCAACAAGAGTCCTATTTATCCGTTGGGTTATATGACGGCTGACCAGCACATATACAATACAAACATCATATCGTTTTTTTATGGCTTCAGATATCATGAATTACTGTCTGATACATATCAATTTTTATGGCTTCAGATATCGTGAATTACTGTCTTCTAATATTTAATTACTAGAAGTACCAGAATAAACAAACACAATATGATTCATGCAGGAAAATAGTATGGCATCACGGCAAATGTCAGAATATAACAATAGAAACTCAGAGATCTTGCCTTGTGAGTTTCAAGCACTCCACCATATTTTTATCTGCAACGAGCACGAAATAGTTGATTCTCATTTGGGCTTGTCAAATACCTAACTCACAAGCAAAACCATAAATCTCCACAACTTGTACAATATGAATAAGGTACTTTCTGTAAGTCAAAAGAAACAGATCTCTACAAACTGTTAAGTAAAAAAGTGTCCGGAAACAAAATCCCATTTTATGGTACCTCCACATGGTAATGCTCTTTCTCTGAGTTGAAATCAAATCAATTTTAGGTACACCAAAAAAAAAAAAAAATGAGAGGATCAATCTCTCTCCAGTATCTTTCTTATGTGCAATTCTCAAATAGTGACATTGGACAAAATTCTCATTTTACCCAAAACATAGTAAGCGGTTAGGCTAAATCAACATCTGCTACCTAAAGCTATGTAGAAGGGGGGCAAAAAAAAAAAAAAGAGGGAAAAAGAAAAAGTCTATATGCCTAAATGAAGACCACCATTGCAATTGCAACATCATTTCTTCGACATTGGATCCTGGCAACAAAGACAGGCCCTAACTACATGCCCCATTACCATGCTTTAGGCTTCCCGTTTAGCATTTTCAGAAAGCATCTCATAGTGCTAGTTTACGGCCATGTAAGCAGAACTTGCATTATTCTTAAAAAACTTGGACAGCAGACCCTCTTATACAGTGTCAGCTAAGATTATTTCCAATCCCAGCAACCACCACACCTCCACTGTGTACCCTCACAATCTTCCCAAGGGGGAGCAATGAGAATGTATGTGCATCTTGCAGATTTCGCACAGAAGGTCAGGAGCGGGTTCGTTGAGTTTGCATAGATGGCATGGCTCCTCATCCAACACAGGCTCTTTGGAAACACCAAACTCATTATTAGATCCCATGTCATATGCTCAGAGAAATCACAAGGAAGAACATCCTGACAAGTGGTTTCAAAATCGATAAAAGGCCACTCCCCAGAATTATCCATAGGCGTATCGTCCCTGTTATCTAGTTGGTCATTGGGTGCCAATAGTTCAGTAAAGAAAAGTATGTCTGAGGTTCATATTCCATGTCATCACTGATCTCGATTTCTTGATGGTTCAACTGATCTATAAGGTCCATGTTCTCAGGGCTTCATCTCCATTGACCCAAGCTTTGGAACTGTCCCATTCTACATGAGTGGGTGGTAACTTCTCTGAAACACTCGTCAAGTCTGAATCCTCAGCTGCCGATGCTTCTTTAGCATCTGCTCCCCACTCAACTGTTTGTCCATTAACCAACACATTTGGAAGGCTCTCGTGAAGTCCGTGCATCTAGGGTTTGCATAAACCTCCTGAGAACCCTTTCCATGATTAACCAGTGGTCTTCTGACAGAGAGCTTTTGCAGACTTCTGGTCTGTGATACAGGTTGACCCAACTGTTCTTTAATATCTAATGACTGATCTCCAATCGGCTCAACTTTTCCAAAAGAATAAAGGAGAGGGTCATCATCCACTGGGACAAAATCTTCTACTATTGAGTTGGATACCAAGGAATTCAAATGCCCAAACTTTGGGGTTCAGATAGAATGCCATCATTTCTTCTGGTATTACTTGGCATGAGATTTTCCATGCCAACTGCTTGTAATTTGAACCTACATATGGACATCATTTGGTAAGCTCTTCCTCCGACATTGGCAGCACTTGAATCCTACCAAATCAAATATTTGGGCTTCCTCAAGTTGCAAAGCATCTGCGTGGAACCATTCTGCAGGAAAAGAATAAGAAAGTATACCATCACGTAACTTGAATTTCTGATATTCCCATAAAAGCTAGAAGTCAAACTCATATTCATACTTACTATGGCAAGTTTCACAACTGATATACATCAGGTCTGAACGATAAGGCTTCTTGCAAAGGAAACAAGTAACTTTGAGATGTGTGCCCTCATTTCCTTCAGTAAAATATTTTTATCCTGAAATCTTTGCCAGAATCATCGCCCTTTTTCCGCTTCCATATAAGACCATAAGCAGAACTCTGCCACCACGTCTAACTTTATTTGCAGAATTAGAAGCAGAAGCAGAAGATCTTATCACCAAAGAGGCTTCCATTTTACAACTGGCTGTGAAGGATTATCATATCACTCTGAAGCATGCACATAAAACCTGCCTGATACTGATTCGGCCTTGTAAATAACACTGTGACTCTGCCCTTTAAAGATAGTTGTGTTTTCACAGTCTCTTTATGTCCAAAATGGTGCAGCCAGTTTAGCATTACATAAGCTGCATGTAAAAAATAATTCTAGATCCTCTTCATTGACAGCAACTGAAGCAATTGTACAATCCTTGTGACAATAACCTGAAACAACAAAATCAAAGGAAACATAATACATTCCTAGTCCCGAATTGATTATGAAGGTAAACACAGAGATAGAAGGGCAAGCATTACCATACCTTGGCAAGTGTTGCATTTGACAGACACCCTAAAACACATTGAATGGACAAAAAAAACCAAAAGCAGGTTAGAATTTACCAGAGCAAGATACTACAAAAGAACCTATGAGAACGCAAAAGGATAGCTACCTGAGGAAAACATCTTGATGGCATGAAGCACAAGACAGCCTGCTTGGTCCCTCCACCTTACGCATGAGATATGAAAATATGCCACCCTGATCTTTCAGTTTCCTTTTATGCAATCTCAGCACATTATGTGACTTTAACATCATAGAAGATGGCATTGGATCCAAGCCAAAATTTTCTTCATATTCCTTGATCAAATATAAAGGAACATGACTTTCCAAAAACCACAGCTTTTCATTCCCATTCTGAGTTTCTCTGCTTCCAAAATATTCTTTGTTACACGTAAAGGGAGATGCTTTTGAAAAGAAAATGTCAATGCATTTTATCTTATTTTCAGTAATCCTTTTGTCACAAATAACCGCATTTCTGAAAGCCATGGCATCAGCATCTGAACCTTTGCCATCCAGAGGACTTTGCTCTGGACAAACAAGGTCCTTCCACCTTACATGAGCATCAAGATATCTAACCTGATAGGTGTCAAAAAAAAAACACAATTACCAAATAGAGACCAAAAGAGTGACAACAGTCCTGGCAAAAAGAGAAGATATAACAGACCTGAAGAGCAAGCTGAGATGCATTCTTACTCATCTCTACAGAAGCTCTCCATGCAAACTGGCGAGATCTTCGAGGAAGTTCAGAGCCTTCAGGATAATGAATACCCGATATCCTTCTAGTACCACCTGATACGAAAAGGAGGAAGATGTAGAAATACCAGGACCACTAGATAAGAAAGTCAAGAACACGATCCTTACCTTGACGACCAGCTTTCTTGACCAGTGAACTAGGAACCCTTTCTGAAGTAAAACCTTCAAGAGTTTCCCCCCTCGCCACCAAAACACATTTTTCCAACTATCACTGGAAAAATCATTTTCATATTCCGAAGCTGCAGATTGTTTTTTATAACGTTTTCCCACCAGGGCCACGTTTTTTACTGGCTCCAATGCGGCACATACCACTTGCTGCAGAAGGAAACTCAACTGACCAGTCATCGACCAGTTTAGTCCAGTCTCCACAAAAAGCAATCCCACGAATGTTACTCTCAAGCTGCATATAACGGACACTCCCTCAACAAAACAGTTATGGATAAGAGTAACAGCATCGAAGAAATGCACATCCCCTTGACAATGAAATATGGATGTTGCACGGTAACATGTTACTGTAACATGTAACACCAGAAAGTAAGACATGAAAGAGATGATAGCACACAAACAACTAACACACAAATTTAAAAACTTCAGTTACATGGACAGGGGGGTCTTATCCAAATGCACTAGTATGATTTTTTTTTTTTTTAAGGGAGTACAGGGATATATAATAAGTACACTGTACCTAGCATTTCCATGTTGGCTGAGTGACAGCGACAGACAACATGTTAGACACAGTAATATATCTCCAGTATAACAGGGAATTACATACAGGTAACCCATATCATGCCGATGATCATTGGGCTAGGATCAGATCCGGCTCTAAATCAGGTTATGACCAGGTATTCAACATCACACAAGAACAATGAATTTTCCTATGTCGGGTATCTCAACATCACAAGAACAATGAATTTCCTAAAACAACTTTGACAAAGGACCACATGACAATGTCTCTGTTTGCTAGAATCACAAAACAATCATTTGAAACCTAAAACCAAGGCAAGAAGGATTATGCATACCATGTTTCATGCTGAACAAGAATAGACAGCGATAAAAATACATCCCATCTAAGGAAAACTAAGAGCCTGCATTTGTTAGCCCTTTTCTTGCAATAATAGAATTAGTAATAGTGATGGCTGATGTGTTCCCCAGCATAAACAACCATCTAAGCTAAAATCAAAGTAGATATATAAAAAGCAATTAGAATATGCAATATAGGTAAATTCTCTAAAAAAAAAGAAACTTACTTCGAGTAACAGATACTTCAACACCTTGCAGCTGGATGCTTCTCTTGCTAACTTATGCCATTGTGTATACTGCCACATCTGACAATGGGCCAACTATTAGACCTCGCAAGCTCTCCTCCATTTGTGCAATTTGTGCTGCAAACAGTAGGAAGGTGGCTATCAACATGCTTAACTGGGGCGCACACCACTGAAACTTCTTGCAGTCTCTTAATAGCATTGGTGGCAGCTAAATTTAATAAACACCCCTTTTTACAAGTACTTGCAGCTTTGCATGCAAAGCACCAACCACATCTTTCTCTTGGGGATCTCTATTTTGACTTCTTGTAAAAACCTGGCCAAACGAAATCAAAGTTGCCCCAGAAAATGCTTTCATTTGCAATGCAGTGTTTGCAGCAACAGTCCTTTTGGATTGAAGAAATATGTGATTCTGAAACTTTACTTTCCTCAGATGCAAGAACAGCCAAATTAGCGGCTGCAGATGCAGCACAATCACCTTGAGTATACTGATTTATATAAGCTTGTGGCTTGAACACAGTGGGACTTATTATTCTACA
>JAVJIF010027337.1:0-51697 GCA_038442645.1 Agave tequilana | reverse complement strand
CTTGAGAGAGTTTATTAATAAACTTGATACAATATAGATCTAATCTTCTCGTTATTTCACAAAAGTATTCACATTCTCTTTGAATTCAAAGTTAGATTACAAGAGTATACATTCTCTCTATGCACCGTCACCTTCCTCTCTCTTTTTTGGTTTCCTCTGATCTTCTTCAAGATTGCAATCTACAGGATTACAACTTTTATTTATAAAATTTTACAATACGATTTCTATTTGGAGTATGAGAAGATCTTGATCGTTGGATGCTTGAAAGATCTTGATCAATCTTATTAAGAGTTGATCTCATGATCTAGAAGAATTCTAACCCTTTAAACTTTAAAAACAAACTTTCAATAAAAAAATTTGAATCCTATTCGAACTCCACTAGAAAAGAAAACTAGCACGCGCCTGAAAAGGAAACTGCTCACGCTTCAGGATGACTGATTAGTCAATTTTTCATGCATACTAGTCGACTAATTCTTTCCATTAGTTGACTTATAAAAATTAAAAGTTGACTCCTGTATATTACTACCTTCTCTGTCGACTGTATGATCGACTAATCTGCTCCACTTTATTTTGTTTTTTTAGTTCAAGTCATCATCCTATCTCCGCTTTGATGGTCTTCATAATAACCTAGTTTGATGCAGTTCAGAGATAATGTGTAACGGGACAGACTTTCAGTCAGATTATCTTATGTCATCTTTAAATCTGAAAGACTTTAGTTGCTCTCTGGAACCTCAAGAGTGACACTCTGGTATAGTCTTGTATTTTATACTGTAACGGTCCCAGAATTGGAAATCCTCAATTTACATAACATTCATTTAAACTGACTAATTATTAAAATCATTTCCAATTTCTTAAAATTTCAGCAGCACCTCCCTTGTAATTACTGGTCGGATATGATATCCAATACAAATATGATATTTTCGGCTAACATCAGCCTACTTATTCTCAATCCAATCATATAACTGAACTCAAAAGTCATCCAGGCAATAATGAAGATATTTCGGCTTGACATCGCCTACTTATGGAGAACATAATAACATAAACTCTAGAGTACCCCTTTCGGCATCCATAGTAATTCAGAAATGATAAATTTCAACTTGTCATGATCATCATATTGATAATACACTTCTTGATATCACAACCCAATAAAGATATCTCAAATGTCGACTTGAAATGAAACTACTATGACAGTTCCCTATACACACACACACATACATACAAGATTAACCATTTATACCATAACCAACATGTATCATTAACAAGCATGATTGTTCCAGAAGTACAAAGATTGGATTGATTCAAAACGAACCCCGCGCAGTATAAACTTGACCCCTGCCTCAAAGCAACCTGCAATATACCAGTCTGTGGGGAGTGAGCTCGACAGCTCAGTGAGTAGAGTAGGAATAAATCAGAAAATGATAATATATGTAACGCCCCGATCCTAAAGATACGGAGACGTTATGGCGACGCATATACGCGAGGAAAATACCCCACGTATACACGCTAAGCCTCAATTGTAACCTGAACAAGCTATAAATCAGAACCATAATAATCAATGATCACTGCAATAATACATATAATGACTACACATGATCTCAATGAAATAAGGAATAGAATGGAAGCAAAATGTGATATACAGGAATTAAAGAACAATAGCAGAATAAGAATGCAAAAATACCAGAATAAAAGGGAGGAGAGAGTCCAGCTCCTCGCATTATGGACGGTCTCAACGGACACCTGCACAATAAACATCGTCCAATATCTGGACGTGCAAATCCAGGGTCGTCAGAACGCGACCATAATGAGTGTGTGTGTAAAGGGGAAACAGCTCGTGCATGAAAACAGTGCATATATAATAACAAATAACTGAAAGCACTAAATAACATAATAGCCACAGAATCACAACATGTATGCAGAACAAAGCAACTAACATATCTGTAAACAACAACTGATGTTATGATGTGTAATCTAGCATGTCACTAGTTTGGTATACAATCCGGTCATGGTTATGGTTATATGCCTATCACAGTGATGTAAATGTATAGTCAGGTGATATAGTCAGTCACAATATGCTATAAATAATTTATTAACATTTATTATGTCAGCGAACACCAATTGTCACCTGTAATAGACGCATCCCATACTACGCCTACTACATGTGTCAATCAGGGTCCTAAGTTATTGAAATTAATAGAAGAGACATTGTCCATGCTTTAGGTGGGTCCCGTACATACCCGGGACCACGGCCTCAGTTTCCTGGCGCTGAACCAGGCCGTACCGCTAGGTACTCAGTAACAGTAACAGTAATCTCACTGTGAAAACAGTGGAACAGTAACAGTACAGATGGGATGTCAGTCATCCCCCAGGAACCCTGCAGTGGAACCCTCAGTCGGCTGCGCAACCTGTATCCTAGGTCCACCCAAAATACAGACGCTGTCTCCTCCATCAATTTCCCCAATCCCAGTGTAAGTTGTTCGATTATATTATTATTTAATTCAGTTAACTCAGTCAATATCAATGTTACCTAGAATACTGAGACATGTGGTGACTGTAACAATAACGGTACAGTAACAGTAATTGTATACACGATGAACAGTAATAGGAACAGTGAACAGTAACAGTAATCGTGTATACAATGAATAGAGCTGTACCGAGCGTTACAGTTTAATGATATTTCTCAGTAACTTTCAGTAACATGAGCAGTATGTTTATCAGGTAGATGTCATGTACAATCAGTGAGGTTTATTCATTTCATTTATTCTGTGAACATTAATAATAACTTACGTGCATGAACAGTAATTAAACATGAATACTATTTAAACATAATAATGTATATAGGAACCAGTTAAAAGCACTCATATAAAATAATATCAAAAGAAAACAAGGAACACTCACCTGAAATAACACAGTTTTTGGAACCGAATCGTCATCTGGTCTTCACTGCACGAACCAGTACGTATCCACGGACCATCTCATGGATCGGTCTTCGAATCGCCAATGCTTGCTGATGATTCATGCTCACATAGAACTGGTCCTACAGCATCCGGGTACGCTAGCGAGTGTCTCCCTCTTCATCTCAATAGCCTGAGAGTCAGCAACATTCACAAGGATCCAGCAGGAAAAACAAAAGCACCAAAAACAACCAAGGATGAAAATTTATCAAATAATACTTGATCCCAATCCACCTTAAAATCCTCTACTTGTGGTTCAGAAACTTCCACTCTTGAACTTCGATTAGTAGAGAACTATAACTTGTGAGACTGACAGGAAAGACCTGAAGGATCTTCGTAGCTTGAACATGAGTATCCCAAAGATCACTGTGTGGGTTTCTATTAAAGAAACCTCCATGGGTCCACTCCTTGCCTTGTGGAACATAAAATACCAGCCAGCCTAAAAATGACCTGGTCATATTCTAGTCATGTAAATAGTCACAGTTTTAGTCAAAACATAAAATAAAAATTATTTTAGATGATGAGTGAATTGAATCTCTTTTTTTTTTTTCCTCTAATTATTTTTCTAAATTCTGAGTGAGAAATTCAGGTAGGGATTACCAATGGATCAGGTTCACATGAGAGATACAGAGAAGAAACAACTTGATCAATCAGGATAATGACTTCTCATTTATAATGTCTTCTTATGGACTTATTTATAGTAATCCTGCAATGAGAATTGTATCCCAAATATGTGTAGTCCATTGGACAGGAAGAACCACTTGTAAGTTGTAACAACAATAAAATGCAATGATAAGTTTTCAGTTCCAAAAAGAATAATAATAAAAAAAATCAAATGTTACTTTCATGAATCAAGACATACATAAACATATCCATATCTAAACAAGAAGGAAGAGAAATTATGCTTAAACTGAAAAATAAAGAAAATATTTCAGAAATAGACTTTGTTAATCATCCATTGCTACTCGCTAAAATTGGGAAAATAGATTGACTATAATTAACACAGGTCTCAATTAGAAACTAACCTTATCACTGAATTCAACTGATTCCCCCATGAATTCTGCCCTTAAGGGTTGCAATTCAGAAACTGTGCAACTAATTTTGTCCCCTTCTTTAATTATACAGGAAACCTTGTCAATAGTGTGGCCATTGACGGTGACGAGGCCGGAGCGGATGCTGGACTGGATTCGGGCGCGGCCGACCCCCTGGATCCGAGAAGAGATCCATGAGTCGATCCTAGTCTTCCCCGCACCGACCTCGACGCTATCGTCCAATCGAACTCCGCCGTGGTTGGCTCTAACGGTTGTGGGTCCCCGTCCGAACCCGAATCGGGTGCGGCAGACGAAGAGCAGAGGAGTTTGAATGAAGAGGAGAAGGGAGCGGCGGTGGATGCTGCGGCGAGAGACAACATTGTCGGGTGGAGGAGAAACGGGCGGGCGAGCGCGCCACGAGAGGGAGGGCTCCGGTTTTGAGCGATGGCGGCAGTGGCATGAAGGAGGAGTTGGAGATTAGGGCTAGGGTAAAAATAGATTAAGAAATGGAATTATATATAAGATGGGTATTGGGTATGGGTAGCGGGTTGATGGGTTTGGTATTAAAATAATGGATATGGGTATAGACTTATTGGGTTGGGTTGATGGATAAAGGGTATGGATCAAGATAATGGGCAAGAGTCAAGAATCAAAGGGAGATGAAAAAGATACTACTACTAATATCAAACATAATAGTAATAGTAAAATAAAATAATAACAATACTACTAATAATAATGACACCACTAACAATAATATCAATCAATAAATAATAATGATGATAGAGATAATAGTAATATGTTATTTAAAAATATTGATAAGAAATATTTATATTACATATATAAAGCCAAATTACCTTTCACCATCTTAAAATAATTTGCATAATTAATATATTAAAATCACTAGAACAATAATTAAATTAATTAATAAAGAAATAATCGGTAAATCAAATAAATACTTTAAGAAAATGAAAATACAGTAGTTTAGATTTGGGATATACATTCTACCCACCTTAATAAAAATTTCGTCCTCGAAATTTCAATAAAGTGGGGAATGATAAAAAATTAAAGATCAAGAGAGAACACAACAATCTTCCACGTTGCCTCGTTGGGACACCACGATTCCGCTGCGCGCTCTGATCTCGGCTACCAGCTTCAACGAGGAGTAACCAATCTCAAGAGATAGAATCAGGAGGAATGAATGGGAATGGAGGATGAAATCAAGATGGACATCCAAATCACCCTAACTGAAGTGTTGGAATCAGGAATATCAACAGATCCAGATCGGAATTCCAAAGGGAGGACGATCAATTTCCAAATGGAGTCAATATTATCACGTGAATAGTATATGTATATTGCAGTGTCAACATAACTGTCTCAGGTTACAGGTAGGAACTAGGTTCTCCTTTATGTCGAACCTAGGCTCTGATACCACTCTGTAACGCCCCGATCCTAAAGATACGGAGACGTTATGGCGACGCATATACGCGAGGAAAATACCCCACGTATACACACTAAGCCTCAATTGTAACCTGAACAAGCTATAAATCAGAACCATAATAATCAATGATCACTGCAATAATACATATAATGACTACACATGATCTCAATGAAATAAGGAATAGAATGGAAGCAAAATGTGATATACAGGAATTAAAGAACAATAGCAGGAATAAGAATGCAAGAATACCAGAATAAAAGGGAGGGAGAGAGAGTCCAGCTCCTCGCATTATGGACGGTCTCAACGGACACCTGCACAATAAACAATCGTCCAATATCTGGACGTGCAAATCCAGGGTCGTCAGAACGCGACCATAATGAGTGTGTGTGTAAAGGAGAAACAGCTCGTGCATGAAAACAGTGCATATATAATAACAAATAACTGAAAGCACTAAATAACATAATAGCCACAGAATCACAACATGTATGCAGAACAAAGCACTAACATATCTGTAAACAACAACTGATGTTATGATGTGTAATCTAGCATGTCACTAGTTTGGTATACAATTCGGTCATGGTTATGGTTATATGCCTATCACAGTGATGTAAATGTATAGTCAGGTGATATAGTCAGTCACAATATGCTATAAATAATTTATTAACATTTATTATGTCAGCGAACACCAATTGTCACCTGTAATAGACGCATCCCATACTACGCCTACTACATGTGTCAATCAGGGTCCTAAGTTATTGAAATTAATAGAAGAGACATTGTCCATACTTTAGGTGGGTCCCGTACATACCCGGGACCACGGCCTCAGTTTCCTGGCGCTGAACCAGGCCGTACCGCTAGGTACTCAGTAACAGTAACAGTAATCTCACTGTGAAAACAGTGGAACAGTAACAGTACAGATGGGATGTCAGTCATTCCCCAGGAACCCTACAGTGGAACCCTCAGTCGGCTGCGCAACCTGTATCCTAGGTCCACCCAAATACAGACGCTGTCTCCCTCCATCAATTTTCCCAATCCCAGTGTAAGTTGTTCGATTATATTATTATTTAATTCAGTTAACTCAGTCAATATCAATGTTACCTAGAATACTGAGACATGCGGTGACTGTAACAATAACAGTACAGTAACAGTAATTGTATACACGATGAACAGTAATAGGAACAGTGAACAGTAACAGTAATCGTGTATACAATGAATAGAGCTGTACCGAGCGTTACAGTTTAATGATATTTCTCAGTAACTTTCAGTAACATGAGCAGTATGTTTATCAGGTAGATGTCATGTACAATCAGTGAGGTTTATTCATTTTGCATTTATTCTGTGAACATTAATAATAACTTACGTGCATGAACAGTAATTAAACATGAATACTATTTAAACATAATAATGTATATAGGAACCAGTTAAAAGCACTCATATAAAATAATATCAAAAGAAAACAAGGAACACTCACCTGAAATAACACAGTTTTTGGAACCGAATCGTCATCTGGTCTTCACTGCACGAACCAGTACGTATCCACGGACCATCTCATGGATCGGTCTTCGAATCGCCAATGCTTGCTGATGATTCATGCTCACATAGAACTGGTCCTACAGCATCCGGGTACGCTAGCGAGTGTCTCCCTCTTCATCTCAATAGCCTGAGAGTCAGCAACATTCACAAGGATCCAGCAGGAAAAACAAAAGCACCAAAAACAACCAAGGATGAAAATTTATCAAATAATACTTGATCCCAATCCACCTTAAAATCCTCTACTTGTGGTTCAGAAACTTCCACTCTTGAACTTCGATTAGTAGAGAACTATAACTTGTGAGACTGACAGGAAAGACCTGAAGGATCTTCGTAGCTTGAACATGAGTATCCCAAAGATCACTGTGTGGGTTTCTATTAAAGAAACCTCCATGGGTCCACTCCTTGCCTTGTGGAACATAAAATACCAGCCAGCCTAAAAATGACCTGGTCATATTCTAGTCATGTAAATAGTCACAGTTTTAGTCAAAACATAAAATAAAAATTATTTTAGATGATGAGTGAATTGAATCTCTTTTTTTTTTTCCTCTAATTATTTTTTCTAAATTCTGAGTGAGAAATTCAGGTAGGGATTACCAATGGATCAGGTTCACATGAGAGATACAGAGAAGAAACAACTTGATCAATCAGGATAATGACTTCTCATTTATAATGTCTTCTTATGGACTTATTTATAGTAATCCTGCAATGAGAATTGTATCCCAAATATGTGTAGTCCATTGGACAGGAAGAACCACATGTAAGTTGTAACAACAATAAAATGCAATGATAAGTTTTCAGTTCCAAAAAGAATAATAATAAAAAAATCAAATGTTACTTTCATGAATCAAGACATGCATAAACATATCCATATCTAAACAAGAAGGAAGAGAAATTATGCTTAAACTGAAAAATAAAGAAAATATGTTCAGAAATAGACTTTGTTAATCATCCATTGCTACTCGCTAAAATTGGAAAAATAGATTGACTATAATTAACACAGGCCTCAATTAGAAACTAACCTTATCACTGAATTCAACTGATTCCCCCATGAATTCTGCCCTTAAGGGTTGCAATTCAGAAACTGTGCAACTAATTTTGTCCCCTTCTTAATTATACAGGAAACCTTGTCAATAGTGTGGCCATTGACGGTGACGAGGCCGGAGCGGATGCTGGACTGGATTCGGGCGCGGCCGACCCCCTGGATCCGAGAAGAGATCCATGAGTCGATCCTAGTCTTCCCGCACCGACCTCGACGCTATCGTCCAATCGAACTCCGCCGTGGTTGGCTCTAACGGGTTGTGGGTCCCCGTCCGAACCCGAATCGGGTGCGGCAGACGAAGAGCAGAGGAGTTTGAATGAAGAGGAGATGGGAGCGGCGGTGGATGCTGCGGCGAGAGACAACATTGTCGGGTGGAGGAGAAACGGGCGGGCGAGCGCGCCACGAGAGGGAGGGCTCCGGTCTTGAGCGATGGCGGCAGTGGCATGAAGGAGGAGTTGGAGATTAGGGCTAGGGTAAAAATAGATTAAGAAATGGAATTATATATAAGATGGGTATTGGGTATGGGTAGCGGGTTGATGGGTTTGGTATTAAAATAATGGATATGGGTATAGACTTATTGGGTTGGGTTGATGGATAAAGGGTATGGATCAAGATAATGGGCAAGAGTCAAGAATCAAAGGGAGATGAAAAAGATACTACTACTAATATCAAACATAATAGTAATAGTAAATAAAATAAAACAATACTACTAATAATAATGACACCACTAACAATAATATCAATCAATAAATAATAATGATGATAGAGATAATAGTAATATGTTATTTAAAAATATTGATAAGAAATATTTATATTATATATATAAAGCCAAATTACCTTTCACCATCTTAAAATAATTTGCATAATTAATATATTAAAATCACTAGAACAATAATTAAATTAATTAATAAAGAAATAATCGGTAAATCAAATAAATACTTTAAGAAAATGAAAATACAGTAGTTTAGATTTGGGATATTACAATATATCAATGAGAAGTATGAATATTCAAGTAATAAGAGAAATCTGAAACAGTAAGAAGACAAATAATCAAAGGCATCCCATGGTTTAATAATCAAGACCCCGGTCTCTAAAATTTCTAGGGACGATCAGACTCTTATGATCGTACTTCCTAATTCTTTCTTAGATTTTCATCTTTCCGTGTGATAAGATTTATGAGTTACATAAAATAAATTTTTGTTTAGTTATTTAAACTCATCTTATGTGTACATAGTGTGTGTTACTCCCGTGTCTTGTATTCCACGCTATAATACACCAACCACTGTAGTTATGTCATAACCTAGTTTATGCATTCAGATAACACATACATCACAAGCCATATTTGTATAACATATAATCAATCATACTTCTCATAATACAATGTCGCATCACACTTCAAGTAACGCATGGATAAACCTGTACACTTTCACAGAATATACAGTATTTCATTTCAATCAACTAAATCTGTATTCTGATGTTTTTATTATCATATACGATAATACATCCAACATACCCCTAGTGTCACACACGCATATGAATCACATGTAGCCATTCATTCTCAATCATTTGTAAAGATGCAAATATATGTATATCATAGCACCGTTTTCGCACTCCGCCAGTGCAATACGGGTCCCTTCCTCCCAAAATGATATATAGCACCGTCTTCGCACTCCGCCCGTGCAATACGGGTCCTTTCCTCCGGATATATATATATATATATATATATATATATATATATATATATATATATATATATATATATATTATATATATATATATATATATATATATATTATTATATATATATATATATAGCACCGTCTTCGCACTTCGCCCGTGCAATACGGGTCCCTTCCTCCGTAACACAATATATATATATATATATATATATATATATATATATATATATATATATATATATATATATATATATATATATATATATATATATATATATATAATACGCACAATATCAGCGCATCCAATTCCATAAGATTCATATATTATGCACATCATTTCATATATAAAAGCAATCATACTCTCAATTAGTGTTTACCTGCTAGATTGTATTCTTATAAGAATATTCACACAAATTGCTTAATCAGAACATGTAACCCATGTATATTTTGTACATAATTCAAGTGATATACACCCATCATATTCATATCAATCATAATGATTTCTATTCAGTAATGTACATGTCAATGCCCTTGTATACCATATTCCAAAATTCTATATTAAATGCAACACTTATTATAAAAGATGTGTTCAATTCTAAGCCTGCCTTACTATCCCTTTCATGGTGAATATGAATTAAATATTGGTTTAGTGTCTAATACTCACAAGATTATCCACGTTTAGTGTAAGTACCAATTTACCGCAATAGACACTCTTTTGACCATAAGGTGGTGAAACTATCCCTTTTTCCTTATAACATTGTATATGTGTATATATATAATATGGGTACTTTCTATGTGATGCTCTAAATAAATTTTGAATAGAAAAACGACCATGTTCACAAGGTTTTATATATACATAACAATCATAGATAGGAACATATCCACTTTCAAAATTTTCTTTTACGGGATTTCTAAACATTCATTGTTACACCCACTTAATTTGGTCATCATCTCAGATAATCAGTTTATCCTCTTAACTAGAATAATTTGAAACGTCACAATTACTGTTCAACTCATGGCATATTGCAAGACATTATACTCAATAAAAGAAAGGGGACTTAATAAGAATTGATTAAATGTAATACATATGATTGAAAGTAATCATTTCAAGTATGTCTTAAGTTTGATTACTTTATGGGACATACACTATCTGTATGCAAAAGTATTACTTACTCAAAGATTCTAGCTAGACGGATGGGTCAGTTGAGACTATAACGAGAAGCGAAAGTCTCATACATACTTGTAATAGAAATACAAGTTTCTTGATTTAACGTACAATTTAATAAGGCCTAACAATCCGTTATTACTTAAATTTCTTTGACACGATGTAAATAATGTGGTCGCAATCAAGATTATATATATCTATAACAACTATCTCACTTATTCATGAATTGAGTTGAAACTGTTTGGATTCCCGCCAATACCGATTTTGATACTACCAGTCCTATCATTCTGATTTCCCAACTTTTGATATTACAATAAGAAAATCTTTCTTTTCAATTAGTATCCATCTTCACTCATCTATTAGTTTACTGCCAATATAATTTAGTGCTGACCGTTAACTTGTCCATTTATCAGTTAATTAAAATTGATAGGACTATTATCTTCATCAGTAACTTTCGGCGTTTCAGAAATTTTCACTGACTATATGCCAATAAATATTCTATTCATAGTCCAGTTTACTAGGCCACAGAAGGGATTATTTGTTAGGGTGAAATATGTCTTTTGGAGTCCATAATATAATAATTCCCTATTTTCAGTAAGGCTAAAGCAAATTTGAGTCTGAGGACAATTGCCAACACACCGAGTGTATATGCAACACCGATTGATGTGACATTATTATAAAGGGTCAATACTTCAATAATTAGTTATGATACCCGTGTTCATAACATGTGCTACTGGAAGAAATATGTTTAGTTCTACGCTCAGCACAACATGCCTATATATAAAATTTCAATAAATTTCACATAGATCCCACCTAAATATAAATTCATCAAATCTGACCTCCCTAACAATCGAAGATGTTTTTATCGTAACTCCTCTTTAATATAAGAAAAGACACAGGGACTTCATTAGAAATTAGACTTACTGATCTTTCTAACGATATATTACATGACCAGCTTAATTCGCACGAACAACCCTAATAAGCAGAAAATCTTCTAGACATTCAAAATTCTGCAACTTGGTACCTTCGACTAGTTTGTCATGTTTCAGCGATAATTCCCAGCACAGACCTTGATTAGAACACCGCAAGAGCCGTTAGAAAGTAAACTCGATTTTCTTTCTAGGTATATTACATGACTATTTCATTCCAAATACCCATACGAAAGAAACACAAGTTTCAGACTTCAGACCTGGACAGACTTTAACAGATTTGAGCTATAATTTCAAAAGTGCTTCGAATTAAGGATTTCTCAACTTTACCTTTAACCTCTTCACCTAAATGGGATCATAAGTAAGTTATGAACTTAAGTATTTAAAATTTTGATCATGAGCAATTTCATAAGAACATTCATAATTCTAATGCCATTGAATTTACCATTATCCTCTCTTTAAACCACCTCCAACTCCATAGTTTAACCCATATCAAAAATTTTCTTTTTATCTCACTAACATCACAAAAATCAGATTTTGATTTGGTTTCATAGTTATTAAGAGAGAATGGCGAGAGGCTTAACTATTACAAGAGTGAGAAGCTTCAAGAATTTCCATTCACATTAATGGTTAGGAGGAGTTTATAAACTTGATCTCACCATAAGTCTTTTAAGAATTTGATTCAATTTAAAAAAGGACAACATTGCTCAAGAATTAACCTCATCTATCACCCAAATGAAAGTTTCATCACCCTTAAAGCAAGATTGAGATTGAAATTTCAAGGCTTAAGATCTAAACTCAAATCTGAAAATTTATGTACTCCCTCACCACATGATATGCCCACAATATAACATTTACATCCATCAATTATTTGCAATTGGATTAACTCATTAATCTCAAGATCAAACTTAGACCACTACATACTTTAATAAGTCATAAAATTTCAAGGAAAATTTGCATGAATAGCTCAAGGAAAAATTCCACTCAAATCAAGAGATCAAGATCCAGGGATTTCAAAAGATGAAAATTTGATAAATGAGAATAGAAGGAGGAAACTCACTCAACTTCACCTCCAAACTCCGGTCCCGCACCTGACCGGCCGCGCCGCCTAGTCGGCCGCCACCTGGCCGCCGCCCGGCGGTCGCCGCCTGGATGGCCGCCTCTTGGCCTGCGCGCGCGGATCTAGGCCCAAGGGTAGAGAGGAAGGAGGAGAAGAGAAGAAAAAAAAAAGGAGAAGAATAGAGAGAGTGAGGAATAGAGAGAAGGTTGGATCTGGGGTTTTAGGGTTTCTTTTTCCATGGAGGAATCCTCTCTAGGAATAGGATGAAGAGATGAATATTCTTTTGACTCTTTTAAGATCCATACTCTCAAAATTTTACAAGTTTGCCACCCTTTCATCCATGTATCCAATCCCCCAAAACAAGAAGATCTAGGCCCTTGATCTCTCCTCCCATGCACACCTACTCCCTCCACTAACAAAATATATATAATATATATATATATATATATATATATATATATATATATATAATATATATATTATATATATATATATATATATATATAATTATCATGGTTGTATTTTCTTAGTAAATACATATATTTCAAGTATAATACTAGTATATTTACACTACATAATAACTATGGTGTAGGTATATTCATACATACCACTTAACATTCCTGAAATTATTGAAATTCATTACACACTCAATTAACATAATAACTCAAGATTTTTATTATTAAATCAGGGTTTAATAATCCGGGGTGTTACATATACTGTGTCTATTTATAGTTTGATGTGTCCATAAACATGTGCCTTGAAGTTTAAATGAAATGCTGCAGTGATGTGTTCTTCTGGATGAAGTGATATTATGACAACCATCATGATTTATCTACCTTACATGTATATAGTACAATTGCAAAGGCCACATTTAGTTCATTTAAGAAATAAACAAGTTATATGAAATATCTCTATTTTATATACTTTATTACTATATTTTTAGCAAATATTTATCTAGATTTATTTAGTATTATTGATAGTTGTTGTCACTATTATTATTATCCTTACGATTATTATTATTATTCTAATTATTGTTGTTGTATATTATTATTGTCGTTTTGTTATTATGATTATTATTAACTAATATTGTTGGTGTAGTTGTCATTATTTTGCCATTATGATTATTGTTATTGTTATTAGTATTATAAGTATTGTAGATCAATGTTATTAGTATTTATTATTATTATTATATTATTATTATTATTTATTAGTATTATGTAATGTTATTGATATTAGTATTATTAATATGATGATTAACTATTGTTATTGCTAATATTAGTATTATTTTGACATTGGTATTCATTGTATTTTCTTTCCATGTCCCTAGAAGCCCTTACCCTATTAGTCCAAACTCATTACCCAAACCTATACCTAATACCCAAAACCCATTAACTTACTATATCTATTAGCACAAACTCCATCAACCCACTACTCAATATCTATTTACTCTATGTAATCATCTCCATCTAATTCCTAAACCTAACCCTAAGTATCTCCTTTCCCTTATCCTCAGTCGTCACCCCCCATGGGTCATCCACGCATCCAAGCCCCCCTCTATGGCTTCTTCCTCCTCACCTCCATGGCGCACACCACCCTCAGATCTGCATCTCCTCTCCCTCCATGTACTAGTCGAGACCCACATACACCTCTGAGGAGCATCTCCCCATGCCGCACCACCTTGGCCGCATCCTTCTCCGCCGGAGCATCACCCTGGGTGCCCTCCTCTCCTCCTTCCTTTGCACAGGCCGGCAGCCCTCGGAGCACCCAGCCACCACCAAGCGCCGAGCACAGCCGCCCTATCTCCCTTGCATCAGTATAGCCCGAATCCCCTTGCGCTTTGCTTAACTACCCCAAGCCTTTCCCCCTACATGCATGACCTGGACATCCATCACCCCCACACCAGTGCTTGCAAACCCACCTCCACCATCACTTCAACACTCTGGCCGAGGACCACCCCAGAGCTTCACCTTTCCCCAGGCCACACACACCTCCGCCCACTCCACGCCTAGGTCGTGTCGCATCCATCCCTATAACCTTCTCCTCCTCTCCACCTAGCCAAGCACCAAACCCAACTCCTTCCTCCTCCACTCCATCTTCCCAATGACCTGAGCTCCTTCCCATCATGCTGCATCCTCCATCCTCCCCCACAGGCAGCACTCTTCCACCCCGACCTTTTTCTCCACCTCCCAAGCACCTTGGTCAGCCATCACCAACGCGCCAAAGCCCGACAATCATCCACGGTGACCCCAGCAATCCCTCGGAGCCACTGGCAGCCTCTGCGGCCTCCGCCTCCGCTGACGAGCAACTGCATGGCATACGCCTCCTCCCCATGGACGTGAGGCTTTTTCCCCTCTTAGGTTTCTCTTTCTCCCTATCTTTAATTAATATGTATGTGTAATAATATATTGTACATTGCATGAAGGTGTAAGTATTTAATTATTTCATGTGTGTTGCATTTATATGTGTTGGCCCAAAGGCCCATCACTCTAGTTTTGATGATGATTAACTCATGTAGTTATAGTACTAATGATCTTGTGTTTATTTAGTCTCAGATTTGTGATCAAGATCTTAGTAGGTGTGTAGCTTCAACAAAAGATTTAAAGTCAAATTTTGGAGCTAACACGGTTTGATTCAAGAGCCTATGCATCAAGACCACATCAAGTACTCAAGAGGAGTCTAACTCTTTGGATCAAGTTTGGACCAAGTCAAGAAGATGAGAAGACTTTAAGTGAAGACTTCAAGATCAAGACTTGTGTCCAGGTTTGTTTTGTTAAGATTTTGTTTTTAGATAAAGGGCCTGTTTGTTTCGTTGCAAAACGTCGCAAGTCGTAAGTCGTAAAATGAGAATGGAAAAAAGTGAACTGTAGCAGAGAAAATATATTGTGTTTTACGGTGTTTGGTTGATAAAGTGAAGTGTAAATGGAAAAGTATATTGTGTTTTACGGTGTTTGGTTGATAAAGTGAAAGTGTAAATGGTAAAGTATATTGTGTTTTACGGTGTTTGGTTGGTAATGTAAAAGTGTAAGTGAAAAAGTTGACCACAAAATTAACTGTAGCAGTGATTTAAATATTATAAATACTATTAAATTAAATCTACTATTGTAGATTAATTATATTAATAAATTTGAGATAAAAATTAATAATCTTAATATTTTATTTATAACAATAATATTAATAAAATATTAGTATAAATAGTAAAATATTACTAAAATATTAACTAAATAAATAATATAAAATTTTAAGAAAATCTAAAGAACATTAATAAAATTTTAAGAATACTAATAAAATATAAATATTAAAAAATCCTACAAAAATAATAAAATATAGTTATAATATTATAATATTAAAAATACTTGAAAATTATTATAATATAAATTTTATTATAATATTAAAAAATATTACAAAAATAATAAAATATAGTTATAATATTATAATATTAAAATACTTGAAAATTATTATAATATAAATTTTATTATAATATTATTGTAATATTATAGAAATATAAAATTAACAAAGTAAAATATAATTATAATTTAATAATAAATTATCATTATAGTATTATTATACTGAATTATTATTACAATATTAACATAATAAAATATTAATATAATAATAAAATATATTATGATATTAATAAAGTAATTTTTTATATTAAAAATAAATAATTAAATATATAATAATTTTATATTAAAGTATAATATTGTTATATTAATATAATATTAACTCTAAATAAAATAATAAAAAAATAGAATAAGTATTAATAAAATAATAAAGTATTAAATAAAATATTAAATTAAAATAGTAAAATATTAAATATTAAAACAATATTAAAAACAATAAAAAAAATAAAGATTAAAAATATAAAATAATTAAATAATTAAATAAGAAATTGAACACTATTTAAAATGTTAAATATTAATAATATTAAATTATATATTGATTATCAAGTAACTGTTTTAAACTATAAGTGTACTACAAAGTGAGAGTTACATAACCACAAAATTAACTGTAGCAACTGCAAGTGGGAAAATATGAGTGTAAAAGTGATATTTACATGACCACAAATTTAACTGTAGCAACTGCAAATGGGAAAAGAAGAGTTGCATTTTGCAACTTGTTTTTCAGCTAAACAAACAATGGAAAATGGAAAAGAAGTTTTACGACTTGCGTTTGCGGCGTTTTGCGGCGAAACAAACACATCAAAAATGTAAAAGATAGAATACTTGGTGGACTGCTCAAGTATACCATATACACACACACTCTTGATTTAGATGAGTTTTCATAAAAGTATATCATACACACACACACACACTCTTAATTTAGATGAGTTTTCATAAAAGAATTTTCATTTTGGAAAAGACTTTTCATTTTGACAAAATACTGGTTGATTTTTGGAGTTTATTATATACATGAGTTTTTTAGTGCTTATTGTCAAAAAAATAGATATTTCATCTTTTATGTGTAGTGGATCATATTCATACACTCTATGCTTTAAAACTGTTTAAAATATCTTATTTTTGTATTTGGAGAAGTTTTGAAAAAACCAATTTGGAAAAATATGATTTTTGTTTTTAGCCAAAATTTCTAAGTTATAAATATAGTTCAAAATGTTTGTAATGTCTTGATTTTACTCAAACATGTTTGTTTATCAAGTATAATATTGAACCTATTTTTGTAGATTTTTCGTGAATTTATGGGATTTTATTTAAGATAAAAAGCCAAGTTTTAATCCCTAAAAAGACCTGTCTTAGCTTCTGCCGGTCGACCGGACCGGTCGACCGAGTCGGTCGACTGACGTGCACAACGTGCACGCCAGTCTGGCTGGTCGGTCGATCGCCAGAGAGCTTCTGCTCTCTGGAAAGCCCCGATCACCGGTCGGTCGACCGGCAGAGAGCTCTGCTCTCTGTTTCAGGCCGCGGTCAACCGGGCCGGTTGACCGAGGCTCCAACGGTAAGAAATCTGACCGTTGGCGGTCGACCGGGCCGGTCGACTGACAGCCGTCTGGGGTGCTGATTTGGCCCCAACGGCTAGTTTTTGAGAAGCCTATTTAAAGGGGCTTTCTTGGGCTATTTTGTAGAAGATTTTTGGAGAGTTTTAAAGATAGTTTTTCCTACTCTTTTGAGAGGTTTCTCCACTTGTTTAAGAGCTAAATACTTCCATTCAAAAGGAGAGTTTTATCAAGAGTTTTTCAAAAGTGATTTCTTGTATTTTCCACCACAATTTCAATCCTTGTTTTTCTCACAAACACTTGAGCTATCCATTGATATATTCATCCTGTAGGAGTGTATTGTGAGATTGTTTTTAGGTGATCAAAGTGTTGTGATCACTAAAGACTTCATCTTATGCTTTGAGGAGGCGGACATGTGTGTTCGCATTGTTTCGGTTCTAGTGGGAACTCGGTGTTTGAGGTGCGGCCTCGGTAAGCTAGTAGGCTTGCGGTGTGTAGTTCTTGCGGGAACGAGTGAAGGGACTAGAGAGTCCAAGGAGTTCAAGTGTGAACTCGCCTTGTAGGTGTTGGCACCGAGTGATCCGGTGGGATCGATTTAGTGGAAATCCTTCATAGTTTTGAAGGCAGGGACGTAAAGTAAGTGTACTCGAACCTCGAAACAAATCTCCCGTGTTTGCTATTGCTCTCTCTATCTCTTACTTATCTTTATATCTTGCGCTAATATTGTCTTTATCTTTATATGCTTGATATATTGTGTGCTTATTGTTATATGTTGGGGATTGTTTGCTAACACTTGTATTCAACCAAGAGAGCCAACGTGGCACCTCAACTCTTATTTAGAGGAATCTTGAGGAGTTAGTTCAGAGCCCTTCACGGGGAATCCGGCTACACTCTTGTGTTATACTTGGTGTTTAGTTTAAGTAGTTTTAGTTTGCTTTAAATAAGTTTTAATTCCACATTAATTGATCATTAGATTAGCTAGTCACCTATTCACTCCCCTCTAGGTGATTACAATATGTGTGTATTAATTAATGTGTAGTGGGTCTTAATGTGTAGTTATAATGTGTTTGCATGTGCATGGTGAATGTGTGCGTGAGTGTCTTTATAATGTGCATGCATGTTGTATATGTATTTATATTTGTATTTGTGTGTATTTGGTGCATGTATATGTGTGTGTGTGTGTGGTGTTGTACATATATAGGTGTATGTTCGTGTGAGTTCATGTATTTGGTAGCGTGCTACAGCGATGCGCACTCGTTCGTGCGATCTGGACCGATAACAGGAGACCCAGACTCGATCCGAATTCGTGTTCGCGGTGTACCCGATACACTGGTGATTCGAAGACCGATTTACGAGATGATTCAGAGGTTCATACCGGTTCGTGCAGTGAAGACCAGACGGTGATTCAGATCCAAAACCGCGTCATTTCAAATGAGTGTTTGTTCTTATGTATTTCCCTATTTATTGTTGTCAGTAGGTGTTCAAGTAACTATTTATATTATTTCATGTGATCATTTGATATATTTTACCAGTATGATTACCTGTATCACTTCATGAGATATTAGTGAGCTTTCACTTTGATTATATAGTGTATTTGAATGCTTAACCGCGTCATTCTATGTGATGGTTGGTTGCCACTATTGATTCAGAACTAGTTTTGGTATATCTTGCACTGGACTTAATCTTGTAATTGACCCAGTTGTGATAAATCTTAGAATATAAATTGATTGGTCTTGAGGTTGATTGATTCGTAATTGAGGTTAACAATTCATATTTTATATAGAGTATTTATCAGACGTAGAGATATTATAGATTCCATATTATTTGAGGATGTTCTACTCTTATTCATTTCGATATCCGTTGACTAAGTTGATCTCGAAGATTTCAATAGACTGTGACTTGATTCAATCTACTAATCAACTGGTGTAGTTTATATTGAGGATAGATGGCATATTTTATGTGAAGTAATTAACAACAATTATTTTGTGATTATTTTGATTGGAACCCCTTTATATCTGGAGGAGGGCTTAGATAGGATGTTGCTTCATCGATAGACCGATTCATCGATACTTGGATTGGTATTGACTTAATGTAACGGTCCCAACTCTCATAAGCAAGATTAGTCCATAACATATCTTTATTCCCAGATTACCTTCTTCATATCGAATAGTTATTAAAATTTTCGGCAGCATTTCCTCTAATATTTCACCTTTTTCCTCATACAAGGATAACAATTTCGGCTCAAGGCCTACTTATATCCAAAAAGGATTTCGGCCACACGGCCCATATATCTCAAGTTATAAGGATCTCCAATAACACCATATCACAACCATAAAGACTTCCCACAACATACTCTATATCATATGCTTTCCATACATAACTATAAAAGCATCCAACATAACATGAAACCACAACATGATTCACCATACATAAACTTACAACGCTCCAAGCACCACAAGTTCCACTTACGAATAATACAAGATGGGGGGGTTACATGGAATAATAGCATCAAAACACTTTTAGCTAGGAATATCCGAATCAAAACATACATAAGTGCACATAGTGAACAAAAAAAAAAATCATAGTTGATAAGATATGTCATCATGCTCATAATTACTCCAAGCTACATTAGGCCTTTACTTTATCTGGACCTGAAAAGGGAAACAAAATGAAGGGAATGAGCTCGACAGCTCAGCGAGTAAATATCATAACCACTATACAAATAATATCGTGAATATTAAATGTTACAAGAATGTAGGTACTTCCTTATCCGATTTAACAATTACAAGTTATGATTGCTAGACTCCTTTATGATTACTAACAGTTTCCCATAGACTTATGCACAAATTCTTACCTTGCCCTAGCCTGTACTAATCATTTTCATTTTCTCATTAATTACCGACAATACAATGCTTCAATTACTTACTAGGACACATCCACATATCACCCTAATCATAGGGTGCTAATTTACCCCGTCTTCTCCCGACTACGGCTCCCGCCCGGCCCCTTCCTCCAGGAAATGTAACAAGACATATAAACATAGCATAAGCATACATACTCATGTGTATATACGTGATCTCCCATAATCCCCGTCTTCTCCACCCACCGGCTCCCGCCCGGCCCCTTCCTCCTTATATAAATAATATGAATGAACAAACATTTCTCACCGCCTTCCCCCCTCCTACCGGCTCCCGCCCGGCCCCTTCCTCCTTAGATAACAATCATAAAAAAAATTCAATATATCATACACTAACACATATAGCATATCAAAATTGTACTTTTGCAAAAGTTACCAAATTCGTATGTATGGTAAGATTACAAAATCAACGTGTTCACGTACCACTCACATACTCAAATCACGCTATTATACAAGTATAACCATAGTAATTTGTACAATTGTGATTCATGCGAAAGTGCTTAAGCATCAAGATTAGTGACTATAGTATCACACATACGTAACATGCAACATAGTTACTAAGGCATATTTACACTTTAGTAAACACCCATCAATACTTCCTTTACCTAAGCATCACACATACATAACAAGCAACATAGCTATCAAGGCATATTTACACTTTAGTAAACACCCATCAATACTTCCTTTACCTAAGCATCACACATACATAACATGCAACTACCTTCTAATGAACATAGAGTGATTATAGTACCAATTCCATGTAGATTTAATTTGCGTACTACTCTATGCCATTCTATTACACTTTCTTCAAATTCCCATTCATCACATACATCAATTTTCAAATATATGATTCATAAATTAAAAATGTAAAGTGAGTATGGAAATTTACTCACAATTATAGATGGGTTCCTCACTTGGAATCTTAGATCAATCCCCTTACTCAATTCCTAGCAAAAGACAATGAATCTATTAGTTGTAAATTACCTCACAAAAGGAAGGAAGTAGTGAAGCATGAATTGACCTTTACCCAATTTCGATTTCTGAAAATTGGGAGTTTTTATGACAATCTAAAATTAGGGTTTCGAGCTATCCCCTCCCACCACCAAGTTCAGGCTCTTCCCTCGACTTCTGGCCAACAGGAGGTTCCTCCGACGAAACCAGGCCGACCCACGGCCTGGTTTTGCCGCAATTGCGCGGCTTTCCGCGGGTTTCCGCGGCTGCGCGGTCGCGCGAGGCGGTGCGCAGTCGCGCACGGCTGGGCGTGGCCGCGGTGGCGCGAGGCTGAGAGGATATCCCTTGATTCCAGCCGAGGTTCAACTGAAAGAGGAAGAGGGAGTTGTGAGGGAGGAGGGCTTTTAGGTTTCAGGCGTGGGAAAAATTTCTGTTTTACAGAGAAGAAAACTCTTCTCAGTTCTGAGGTAATTGGGTTGTCCATTATGCACAAAAGTTGTAATACCCCGTTCCCGGAATACGTACTTAGTTGCGTATTCAGATTTTTCGATCGTATTTTTCGATTTGTTTCCTGTATTTATTTTTGTATTATGAATTCCTTATATGGTTGTTTTTGTCTTGGATTTGGATTCGTGGATTCGGGGTCAGCCCTAGTCTGAACCGAAGGCCCGATCCTAGGATATTACTCGATTTAGACATTCTGATAATTAGAATTGACCGATTTTAGTTTTAAATATCATTTTCCAATATTATATATTTTCTATGATTTTCTAGATTTTTCTGGAATTAAAATGAAAGTCTTCAAAAACCGGTGTCGGCCAGTTCCGTTGACCGATTCCCGGATTTTTATTTCACAATCAGCTAGGAATTTCTAGAAGGTCCTTTAGGCATTATTCCTTAGAATTATACTTTCTACCTAAATGCTTTTTCTGAGGATTTTATGAATTTATGAAAATTCCACGGAGTCGGTAGATAATTGGTTCCGGGATTTTTAGTTTTAAAACTATAAAGTATTTCTTAAAACGGATTTCACTATGATACTTAGTATTATATTCTTGATTTTTGGTAATTATTTCGAGTCGTTCCGAGATACTTAAATTTCGGACGATTCCGGTATTTTTCCCGAAAGATTTCCGCATCCGTAACTGAATCCCGGGAATCCGCCACTTTCATTATTTTTCATTCTCTCTTCCAAGAGAATAATTTTCCTTTTCCATTTTCTTTTCCTTTTCCTATTTTCTTTCTCTTCCTTCCTTCACAATCCAAAAGAATTCCATTTTTCCAAAATTCCAATCTTTTCCAAAATCCCAACTTCCACACACTTCCACCAAAATATCTCCACCACAAATATCTCTTTCTCTCTCTCTTCCATGGCCGGCCAAGTGGCCAAAAGAGGGACACTCATCCCCTCCTCCACTTTGCAAAAAGCCCCCTCTCATCTACATTAATTACACCTCCTTCACAAATCCAAAATCCTATTTAAACCTTTCCTTTTCATTTCATTTCCTTTTTTCACTTCCCTTCACTTCTCTTCACCAAAACCCTAACCTCCATCAACTCCTCTTCATCTCCATCACTACAACAACAACCACCAACTCCCTAAAGATCACCAAGGTCATCTTCTTCCTCCTTCATCTCATGGAAGCCACCACAAGGTCATCAACTCCAACAAGACCTCATATTTTTCTTCATCATCAACTTCCATCAATACCATCATCACTCCATCATCAACCCCTCCTTTTGGTGAGTAATTTTACTTACCTAGACTTGATTAATTCTTAGGATACTTGTATTTTCATATCATGTATACTTAGGACTTCAAATCATGCCATTTGATTATCAAACACAAAACCCAAAATATGTTCTGTTTGCTGTTTCCCGACGATTAGTCGACTAGACCTATAGATTAGTCGACTAGAAAACCCTAGTTGAAACGTAACCTTTCTGGAAGCACAGTTTTAGTCGACTAGACCAAATTACCAGTCGACTAGAGACCCTTAGTCGACTACACCCTTGACCCTAGTCGACTAACCTTTCCTGAACCAGAAACCCAAACTCTCTGTATCACAGTATTAGTCGACTTGACATGACTGTTAGTCGACTTGAGATGTCTGTTAGTCGACTACTCTTTCCACCTAGTCGACTAACTTTTCCTGAATCAGAATATCAACTCTCTGGAACCCAGTTTTAGTCGACTATACCAGACTGTTAGTCGACTAACCCCTCTATTAGTCGACTACTCTTCCACCCTAGTCGACTAACTTTAGCTGTTGTCATAGTTGATTTCTTTCTTGAATATGAACCCTATCCTCTAGACTTGCATCATATATTGGTACTACTTGACTTGCCTCTTGACAAACATCATCTTACCTTCTCTCCTTCTCTCTCCTCTTCTCTCTACATATTTATATCAGGTTTTGTGGCGCATCCCGAGCTTTCGTGGATTTTGGATCTTTTGGCGCTTTGGTGATTTAGGCGAGTAGTCTCGCTCTTCTCTTATCTCTATTTGAGTTTCCCGTTTCGTCGGGACGATAAGTATTTCGCTTCTTATTTCCATATTCATGTATTGCCCTGCAATTGCTTATGGTAGCTTCATCTTGTACTTATGCCATGCTTATGATATGCTTACTTCTTTATCGTATACTATGCGTGGCCGGCCCTTCGTGGTCGTTGTTCTTTGGGTTACTTTTATGTTACCTTGCCATACCATTACCTCAGGCTAGTCAGTTGCATGCTTTTATTTAACACATGTATATCACCTGACCATCTAGTGTGTTATCACCTGACCACCTGCCATGCTACTATTTGGCAAGACCCTTTAGTTATGCTATGACTTGCCCTGACTATTATCAATCTCTTGCCATGACTTAACCCGACTATTATCTATCCTTTGATATGCTTGGTTGTTACTAAATATCATCACCCTGTCATGCTATCACTTGACACCCAGCATGATATACTTGACTTGTGATTATCATCTTTACGGGAACTTGACTTATTATCCTGTATCATGATCAGTGACATGTTTTCCTGCTTTATATGCAGTGACCTGACTATATAGTACTTACGTACTCCTGATTTCCTGATCATGTCCATTTCCTGTTATTCCCGTAAAGTGATAATTAAACTAATGAATCCTAAAAAGGACCAACTTGTACTGGGTCGGGGGAAACATGCGGATATCAATATGTGTTCGTGTTTACAGTGGCTTTTAGGAATGTTGTGCAACTACATGTTCCGGTCTGACCTGTGGGCCTCCAGGGGACCGAGGGGAGAGCTGGCTCCCTTATTCCTGTTATGAAAGGGCATACATAAGTCCCTCCTGTTTAGCCTTGCGGCTGGCTTCCGTTTCCATGCAACGGAACAATCCTGGACCGTGGTCCCGGGCATGCACGGGACCCACTGTAAACATAGTTCGTTGATACCCCCGCTAGTTTCCAATAACAACCTTGTTTTACTCGGATATGGATCTATGTGTGTTGGGACGCTAGTTCACATAGCTAGATATCAGGGTAAGACGAGTAATAATAAAGTGTCATAATAATCGGCTCTTTAAGTTGTAAGTAGAGGTATGTGGAATGGGACGCATACTAAAGCCTGCAACTTAAACGGCTATGAATCTGTGATGTGCCTTACCATAATTACTTGTTCCGGACTTTATATCGGATTTCCTGTTTTATGAGTATTATCGTATTATCTGCTCGTATTCTGCTTTATCCATTGTATTCACTTGCCTCTTGTTCATTATCTTATCATGCCTGGGAACAGTCGGGTTGAATGGGCTTGGGTTATGGTAAAATGAGATAAAGGTATATAGATGAGGGTTTCCTTGTTTGGATTATTCCTTCGATGTACTAGTCTCATGGAACCGTAATCTGAAGCCATACAATCAGATTGCTTGTCCTTGGCTTTACATGACATGTACTCACCCTTGCTCGCCACTTGGTTTTGCTTCACTACTCGCCTGGGGAGTATCATTTGACTCCCCTGGATCCTCATGTCCAGGTCATGGAGCTTGGAGCGTGTAGATTCTCCTCTTGCGGATCAGAGTAGCGCAGCGGTAGCGTGGATCCCCAGCCGGTCATCCAGAGCTCCATCCTTCCAGGCCCCCTTGTGAGTCTCTCGAGTTTTTCTTTTAAACTCGTGAGTGCCTTTCATGTTGTTCATACTTGTATATTTCCTTGTATTCTCGCATTTGCGCATATTAGTGATGTGATATTCATGTAATATTGGATCACTTCTGGTGATAACTCTGTGATTGTATTCATGTGTTGGAATGTATAATGCACCACTTACTTCCGTACTCTGATTCTTATCTGTACTGATGCTTAGCGTATATACGGGAGGGTAGTTTTGACCTACGTATATACGTTGCAGTGACGTCCCCGTATCCGCCGGGATCGGGGCGTTACAGGATGGTATCAGAGCTTAGGCTCTAAACATCTTCAGTACGTCCAGAAGGCAAATCAATGGTAAAGAGATTTGCAACTGGAATACATGAGTCTTGGTTATACATTCCAACTACAAGTGCAGAGTTATCTATTTTCTTTACCATCCTTCCTTTGATTCCTAATTCCTCCTATCCTTTCCCTGTTTTAGTTTTATGAAGCCCTTATACCAACATAAGATATGATAGACTAGGGAGGTAGTGGCTGGTTCTGCATGAAGCTATTATGTGATCTCTTCGGTGAATTCTATGAAGCTTGGTATTCTCCAGATTGGTCCTGATCTGGCTATCTTTCAGAGGTCAGCAGTCGGAATTCTCTACGGATATTCTACATTCTCTACTATATCGTTCGGAGTGATTGATGCCTGGTATTCGGGATTCTTAATTATTGGCCTTCTTTATTATGCTCAGGACTATCAGGGTTTTCTTTATCTTCGGTATTCTGGCTCATTTATTGCACAGCCATGACATCAGCAGTATTATTCAGCATTATTCGAAGATTTATACAGCCGGAAGTGCGGAGGATGATTAATATTCAGTCGACTTGAGAGCCCTACCTGTAGTGCTTCATATCTTAATCGGTATAGATTCCACCTTTGTCCCCTTTGTATTCAATTTACCCCTTATCGAAATTGCGAGGACGCAATTTTTTGTAAGGTGGGTGGATTGTAATACCCCGTTCCCAGAATACGTACTTAGTTGTGTATTCAGATTTTTCGATCGTATTTTTCGATTTGTTTCCTGTATTTATTTTTGTATTATGAATTCCTTATATGGTTGTTTTGTCTTGGATTTGGATTCGTGGATTCGGGTCAGCCCTAGTCTGAACCGAAGGCCCGATCCTAGGATATTACTCGATTTAGACATTCTGATAATTAGAATTGACCGATTTTTGTTTTAAATATCATTTTCCAATATATATATTTTCTATGATTTTCTAGATTTTTCTGGAATTAAAATGAAAGTCTTCAAAACCGGTGTCGGCCAGTTCCGTTGACCGATTCCCGGATTTTTATTTCACAATCAGCTAGGAATTTCTAGAAGGTCCTTTAGGCATTATTCCTTAGAATCATACTTTCTACCTAAATGCTTTTTCTGAGGATTTTATGAATTTATGAAAATTCCACCGGAGTCGGTAGATAATTGGTTCCGGGATTTTTAGTTTTAAAACTATAAAGTATTTCTTAAAACGGATTTCACTATGATACTTAGTATTATATTCTTGATTTTGGTAATTATTTCGGGTCGTTCTGAGATACTTGAATTTCGGACGATTCCGGTATTTTTCCCGAAAGATTTCCGCATCCGTAACTGAATCCCGGGAATCCGCCACTTTCATTATTTTCATTCTCTCTTCCAAGAGAATAATTTCCCTTTTCCATTTTCTTTTCCTTTTCCTATTTTCTTTCTCTTCCTTCCTTCACAATCCAAAAGAATTCCATTTTTCCAAAATTCCAATCTTTTCCAAAATCCCAACTTCCACACACTTCCACCAAAATATCTCCACCACAAATCTCTTTCTCTCTCTCTTCCATGGCCGGCCAAGTGGCCAAAAGAGGGACACTCATCCCCTCCTCCACTTTGCAAAAAGCCCCCTCTCATCTACATTAATTACACCTCCTTCACAAATCCAAAATCCTATTTAAACCTTTCCTTTTCATTTCATTTCCTTTTTTCACTTCCCTTCACTTCTCTTCACCAAAACCCTAACCTCCATCAACTCCTCTTCATCTCCATCACTACAACAATAACCACCAACTCCCTAAAGATCACCAAGGTCATCTTCTTCCTCCTTCATCTCCATGGAAGCCACCACAAGGTCATCAACTCCAACAAGACCTCATCTTTTTCTTCATCATCAACTTCCATCAATACCATCATCACTCCATCATCAACCCCTCCTTTTGGTGAGTAATTTTACTTACCTAGACTTGATTAATTCTTAGGATACTTGTATTTTCATATCATGTATACTTAGGACTTCAAATCATGCCATTTGATTATCAAACACAAAACCCCAAAATCTGTTCTGTTTGCTGTTTCCCGACGATTAGTCGACAAGACCTATAGATTAGTCGACTAGAAAACCCTAGTTGAAACGTAACCTTTCTGGAAGCACAGTTTTAGTCGACTAGACCAATTACCAGTCGACTAGATACCCTTAGTCGACTACACCCTTGACCCTAGTCGATTAACCTTTCCTGAACCAGAAACCCAAACTCTCTGTATCACAGTATTAGTCGACTTGACATGACTGTTAGTCGACTTGAGATGTCTGTTAGTCGACTACTCTTTCCACCTAGTCGACTAACTTTTCCTGAATCAGAATATCAACTCTCTGGAACCCAGTTTTAGTCGACTATACCAGACTGTTAGTCGACTAACCCCTCTATTAGTCGACTACTCTTCCACCCTAGTCGACTAACTTTAGCTGTTGTTATAGTTGATTTCTTTCTTGAATATGAACCCTATCCTCTAGACTTGCATCATATATTGGTACTACTTGACTTGCCTCTTGACAAACATCATCTTACCTTCTCTCCTTCTCTCTCCTCTTCTCTCTACATATTTATATCAGGTTTTGTGATGCATCCCGAGCTTTCGTGGATTTTGGATCTTTCGGCGCTTTGGTGATTTAGGCGAGTAGTCTCGCTCTTCTCTTATCTCTATTTGAGTTTCCCGTTTCGCCGGGACGATAAGTATTTCGCTTCTTATTTCCATATTCATGTATTGCCCTGCAATTGCTTATGGTAGCTTCATCTTGTACTTATGCCATGCTTATGATATGCTTACTTCTTTATCGTATACTATGCGTGGCCGGCCCTTCGTGGTCGTTGTTCTTTTGGTTACTTTTATGTTACCTTGCCATACCATTACCTCAGGCTAGTCAGTTGCATGCTTTTATTTAACACATGTATATCACCTGACCATCTAGTGTGTTATCACCTGACCACCTGCCATGCTACTATTTGGCAAGACCCTTTAGTTATGCTATGACTTGCCCTGACTATTATCAATCTCTTGCCATGACTTAACCCGACTATTATCTATCCTTTGATATGCTTGGTTGTTTACTAAATATCATCACCCTGTCATGCTATCACTTGACACCCAGCATGATATACTTGACTTGTGATTATCATCTTTACGGGAACTTGACTTATTATCCTGTATCATGATCAGTGACCTGTTTTCCTGCTTTATATGCAGTGACCTGACTATATAGTACTTACGTACTCCTGATTTCCTGATCATGTCCATTTCCTGTTATTCCCGTAAAGTGATAATTAAACTAATGAATCCTAAAAAGGACCAACTTGTACTGGGTCGGGGGAAACATGCGGATATCAATATGTGTTCGTGTTTACAGTGGCTTTTAGGAATGTTGTGCAACTACATGTTCCGGTCTGACCTGTGGGCCTCCAGGGGACCGAGGGGAGAGCTGGCTCCCTTATTCCTATTATGAAAGGGCATACATAAGTCCCTCCTGTTTAGCCTTGCGGCTGGCTTCCGTTTTCATGCAACGGAACAATCCTGGACCGTGGTCCCGGGCATGCACGGGACCCACTGTAAACATAGTTCGTTGATACCCCGCTAGTTTCCAATAACAACCTTGTTTTACTCGGATATGGATCTATGTGCGTTGGACGCTAGTTCACATAGCTAGATATCAGGGTAAGACGAGTAATAATAAAAGTGTCATAATAATCGGCTCTTTAAGTTGTAAGTAGAGGTATGTGGAATGGGACGCATACTAAAGCCTGCAACTTAAACGGCTATGAATCTGTGATGTGCCTTACCATAATTACTTGTTCCGGACTTTATATCGGATTTCCTGTTTTATGAGTATTATCGTATTATCTGCTCGTATTCTGCTTTATCCATTGTATTCACTTGCCTCTTGTTCATTATCTTATCATGCCTGGGAACAGTCGGGTTGAATGGGCTTGGGTTATGGTAAAATGAGATAAAGGTATATAGATGAGGGTTTCCTTGTTTGGATTATTCCTTCGATGTACTAGTTTCATGGAACCGTAATCTGAAGCCATACAATCAGATTGCTTGTCCTTGGCTTTACATGACATGTACTCACCCTTGCTCGCCACTTGGTTTTGCTTCACTACTCGCCTGGGGAGTATCATTTGACTCCCCTGGATCCTCATGTCCAGGTCATGGAGCTTGGAGCGTGTAGATTCTCCTCTTGCGGATCAGAGTAGCGCAGCGGTAGCGTGGAACCCCAGCCGGTCATCCAGAGCTCCATCCTTCCAGGCCCCCTTGTGAGTCTCTCGAGTTTTTCTTTTAAACTCGTGAGTGCCTTTCATGTTGTTCATACTTGTATATTTTCTTGTATTCTCGCATTTGCGCATATTAGTGATGTGATATTCATGTAATATTGGATCACTTCTGGTGATAACTCTGTGATTGTATTCATGTGTTGGAATGTATAATGCACCACTTACTTCCGTACTCTGATTCTTGTCTGTACTGATGCTTAGCGTATATACGGGAGGGTAGTTCTGACCTACGTATATACGTTGCAGTGACGTCCCCGTATCCGCCGGGATCGGGGCGTTACAAAAGTCCTTAATAACCCAATAATTGCAATGCTCACTCCCCACTAAGCTTGCCACTTGGCCAAGGCTAGGATCAAATTGATCCTAGCCTTACACTTCACCCCACATGCACACCTAACTCTCCCACTAACTAGCAATTAATAAATAACTAAAAAAAATCTTATTTACAATACTTAGTATTTTCTAAGTATACTTCTTATTGGAAATACTATTACTTATACCTAAGTGAAATTATTTAGGGTATACTCCTATACACCCTAGCATCATATACATGTTGTCATTAAATACCAATATATTTATTCTATGAATTCCTATTTGTGCCATAAATCCCAAAATGACAACATAAAAAAAAAAAATAAATACTAATTCCATGATTGTATTTATTACCATTGGTATTTGATTAAGAAAGAGGAAACATAAAAAAAAATATATTTTCCTATCTAACTGACGCTTAATATACTCAGGAAATAATAATTAAATAGATAAAAATTTATGGCCGTTACATTTCTACCCTCCTTAGGGAAGCTTCGGCCCCGAAGCTCGACGTACCTTGGAAAAGTTGCGGGTAGTTAAATCGCATATCCACTTCTGGCTCCCAAGTAGTCTCTTCAATTTCCTGGCTTCTCCATAATACTTTCACTAACGGAATAGCTTTGTTCCGCAAAACCTTCTCCTTACGATCCAAGATTTGCACTGGCTCCACCGCATATGACAAATCTTCTTGGAGTTGTAGTGGTGAGTAACTAAGAACATGACTGGGGTCTGGTATGTATTTTCTTAGTTGTGACACGTGAAACACATTATGCATCTTCTCCATTTCTGGTGGTAATGCTAACCGGTAAGCCAGAGGTCCTATTCTTTCCAATATCTCGAAAGGATCGATAAAACGGGGGTCTAACTTATTCCGTTTACCAACCCGTATCACTCCTTTCATTGGCGATATCTTCAGAAAAACTTTGTCGCCTTCTGCAAATTCCAAAGGTCTTCGACGCCGATCCGCATACGTCTTCTGTCTACTCTGGGCCGCCTTCATTCTCTTCCTTATCATCCAGATCTTCTCTGTTGTATCTACCACTATATCGGCTCCGAATAATGTTCGGTCTCCAATCTCTTCCCAGCAAATCGGAGATCTACACTTCCTGCCGTACAAGGCTTCAAATGGGGGCATTCCAATAGTAGATTGATAACTATTGTTGTATGCAAATTCTGTTAATGGTAGATATTTTTCCCAATTACCCCCGAAATCCAACACGCATGCTCTCAGCATATCTTCCAATATTTGTATAGTTCTTTCCGATTGTCCGTCGGTTTGCGGATGAGCAGCTGTACTTGGGTGTAGCTTGGTGCCCAGAGCTTGGGATAGACTGATCCATAGCCTTGACTGAAACCGAGGGTCACGATCTGACACAATCGTCTCAGGAACTCCATGGATCCTGATTATCTCTCGGAGGTAGATCTGGGCCAATCTGTCCATCGAATAGTTTATTCGTATGGGCAGAAAATGAGCGGACTTTGTAAGTCGATCTACTATCACCCAGATGGCATCATATCCTTGAGGGGATCTAGGGAGTCCGGTCACAAAATCCATAGTAATGTTACTCCACTTCCATTCAGGGATTTGTAAGGGCATGAGGAGTCCAGGAGGCTTCTTATGTTCAGCCTTAACTTGCTGGCATATCAGACATCTCTGTACAAAGTTTGCTATGTCCTTCTTCATTCCTTCCCACCAAAAGTTTGTCTGCACATCCTGATACATCTTAGTTGTTCCAGGATGTGCGGTGTAAGGAGTGCAATGGGCTTCAGTCAAAATTCGTTCCTTGAGTTTAAAATCTGGCGGTATAACTATTCGGCTTCCCTTCCTCAGCAAATCCCTGGAAATGATAAATTCTTGGGTTTCGCCTCTTTGCACTTTCTCAAAATTTTTAGCTGTCTGATCATCTTTCCTTTGAGCTTCCTTGATTTCTTCATAGAGATCGAAACCAATACTAATTTGGTTTATCTGGTCCACTCCATCCCGGGGCCCTCTTATGTGAATTTCAAGTTGCATTCTTTCCATCTCTTTTATCAACTCCGATTGCTGTGTTAACAATACTGCCAAGGATCCCCCAGACTTCCGGCTTAGAGCATCGGCCATCACGTTGGCCTTTCCAGGGTGATAATGAATGTCCAAGTCATAGTCCTTCATCAACTCCAACCATCTTCTTTGGCGCATATTCAATTCCTTTTGGGTGAAAATATATTTCAGACTTTTGTGGTCTGTGTAAATATCACATGATACTCCATAAAGGTAGTGCCGCCAAATTTTTAAGGCAAAAATGACTGCAGCTAACTCAAGATCATGGGTAGGGTAATTTTTCTCATGGTTCCTTAGTTGTCTAGAGGCATATGCAATTACTCTCCCATTTTGCATCAATACACACCCCAGGCCTGACTTTGATGCATCACCGAAAACAACATAACCTTCGTTTCCAATGGGCATGGCTAAGATTGGGGCGATGTTAACTTATCTTTTAGTTCTTGAAAGCTTTTCTGCTGATCATCTCCCCAATGGAATTTGAGGCCTTTCTTAGTTAACTGGGACAAGGGTGCAGCTATCTTAGAAAATCCTTCTACAAACCTCCGGTAATACCCAGCCAATCCTAGGAAGCTTCGCACCTCGGTGACATTGGTAGGTTGAGGCCATCCCTTTATCGCCTCGATCTTTGCGGGGTCCACTGATATTCCTTCTTCATTTATGATGTGACCCAAGAACCCAACTTCATTCAGCCAGAACTCACACTTCTTAAGCTTTGCATAGAGTTGCTTTTCTCTCAATAGCTGTAATACTATCCTCAAGTGTCTTTCATGATCCTCTTTGCTCTTTGAATAGATCAGTATGTCATCAATGAACACCACTACAAATTGATCTAGGTATGGCTGGAAAATTCTATTCATCAGATCCATGAATGCTGCTGGAGCATTAGTCAAACCAAATGGCATTACTAAAAATTCATAATGGCCATATCTGGTTCGAAAAGCAGTCTTAGAAACATCTTTCGGCTTGATCTTTAATTGATGGTATCCTGATCTTAGATCTATCTTAGAAAATATACTGGCACCCTGAAGTTGATCAAATAGGTCATCAATCCTTGGCAATGGATATCAATTCTTGATAGTGACCTTGTTCAGCTCTCGATAATCTATACACAGCCTCATGCTCCCATCCTTCTTCTTAACAAATAATACCGGAGCACCCCAAGGTGATACACTCGGCCGAATAAAACCGAGGCTTAGCAACTCTTGCAACTGGTCCTTCAATTCATTCATTTCTGTAGGTGCCATCCTATAAGGTGCCCTGGATATGGGGCTTGTCCCAGGTAGGAGATTAATGGAAAATTCTACTTCTCTATCTGGGGGTAAGCCGGGTAGATCCTCCGGAAAGACATCAGGATAGTCTCTTGCAACTTCTATGTTTTCAATCTTAATCTTCATATCTTCTTCACTAATAAGGTTGCCAATAACCCTTGACACCCTTGCCTCAATAATTTAGTGGCCTTTAAAGCAGAAATGACTGGAGTGCTGATTTTATTCTTCATCCCTACATAAACTCTTTCGGGAGTTCCCTCTAACTTAAAAATTATCTTCTTCTGATAACAGTCTACATGAACACGATATGTTGACAACCAATCCATTCTAGGATGATGTCAAACTCCATTTCTCCTAGCTTAATCAGGTCTGCCTGTGTCTTCATCTCACCTATGATGATTTTACATCCCTTATAATACTCGCTAGTGGTCACTCTAGCGCCTACAGGGGTTGATACCACTAGCTGATAGCTCAAAGGTTCAGATTCCATGTTAATAGTTGCAGCAAAAGATGAAGAAATAAAAGAGTGTGTAGCACCGGGATCAAATAATACTCGAGCAACATTATCGGATACACAGACGGTACCTTCCACCACGGCATTGGATGCTCGAGCCTCCTGCTGAGTGATTGCATTCATCCTTCCTTGAACTCTTGGTTGCTGTACAGATGCTTGTGTCGTGGCTAAGTGAGTCCTGTTGACAGGTTGTCGAAAGGCGGTAGCTTGTCCTCCTGCTGTTGGGGCAACACCCATGGTTGGTCTCCCTGTTCCCCTACTCGCTCCTGGATATCCATGCAGGGTTGGGCATTCTCTCCTCATATGACCCATTTTACCACAAGCAAAACATTGCTTACCAACAGAGCAACTGCCGGTGTGATTTCTATGACATCTGGGACACCATTGACTTCCTGTAAAGTTGGAGTCTGCGTGGGAAAATCCCCTCTTCTTGGGCCCTGAGTTCCCTCTGTTCCCTTGGGCCGGCATAAAGGAAGATCCAGTACCTCTGTCGGGCCTCATGGACTGAGTTCCAAAACTCGGTGCATTATTATACCGGGGGCGCTTCATATAGGGCAGTTCCCTGACCCTTGTCTCCTGATTCTCCTGCATGTCTCTTTCGACTTCCATTGCTTTCTCCACAGCTAGACTATAAACTTGCAGTTGGAAAGGGATCAGCTTGCTCCTGATTTCTGGCCTCAAGCCCCTAACGAACCTCTTCGTCCTATCTTCCTCCTCGGACACCAATTTCTCAGCATACCTGGACAGCTGAGTGAATTTAGTTTCATATTGACTCACTGTCCATTGCTCCTACTTCAGCTCTTGGAACTCCATCGCAAGTCGGTCCTTCACTACTCCAGGGATGTACTTTTCATTGAACTTTGCTACTAAGAAGTTCCAAGAGATCTCCTTTCCCAAGTTCTTAGCTCCTCCCTTTACCATCTCCCACCAGCGCTCGGCCTCTCCTTGGAACATGAAAGAAGCGAAAGATACTCGCTGGGTTTCAGTACATTCCATTACATCCAGTATCTTTTCAATTTGTCGGAGCCATTCTTCAGCTTGAATAGGGTCAACTCCTCCTCTGAAGGCTGGTGGGTTGAGCTTTTGAAATTGTTCAAAAGCTCTACGGGGATTGTTTACACTTGCCAACTGCAACAGCCAATCTGGGATTCTGTCCTGCACTCCCCGATTAGCATTAGATTGCCCACTCAAAATTTCTTGACTTGCCGGGGGATGGACGCTCCCAATTGCGCTGTGCAAAGGGGCGTTGCCCTCCGAGTTGGCATCGGATGGAGGAAAATTCAAATCCATCTAATACCTAGAAGAATAGTTGCACATAATCAATGGTAACACAATGATAATAAGTAGAATAGTTCACAAACAAAACACTGATTTCATTTATGCATAAAGCGTTTTCATAGCAACATATACATTAGTATGGCTGCATTCATTCAAAACATGCCAATGCAGTCAAAAAGGGATACAAGTTCATACATGTAGCTACTGACGACCACTATCTTTACAAAAAAAAATATATATACTTATGGGAATCGACATTCCTTTTCTTCAAAAACAAAAACGGCAAAAACAAAAAAAAATTTGCCACCCCACTAAACTCCCTTCAAGGGGTGATGTTAGATCCTGAGGAGCTCTCCGCCCGATCTTCCCTCATGGGTTCCTCTTCTGGATCCTCTTCTTCTGGTTCTTCTTCTACTGGTTCTTCTTCCATTGGTTCTTCTTCCATTGGTTCTTCTTCTTCTGGTTCTTCTTCTACTTCCTCCAGTACAGTATCAAAATCACATCCCCAATTCTCGTTATCATCGTACAGGTCCATATCTTCCACCCAGCAAGAATTCCACCAAATACCCCCAACGAAAATCCTTCCGTCAGGGTTCATCTCCTCATCAGGTAGGACTCCCAAGTCCTCAGTTACTGGTACGTCTCTAATGGCACTTTTTGCCTCATTACTGTCATCTGCCTCATCTTGCCCCATGCGGGCTTCTGCCTCTAAATTGGCTGGGGAACCTTTAAGGATGACATTTGGATCGGTTTCGTCTGATTCAAAATCCCAGTCCATTGGGTCCGCGATCCAACTTAAACTTTCCGATTTCGGACCGTCAGACGATGATCCAGACATCTCAGAATCTCCCATCTGTAGAAGTAAGACATTTATATTAGCCGATGTGCCTTCCGATTCTCCCCAAAGCAATAATTGGCATGAATATAGAATCAAGACATGATAGAAAATCATCACTTATATAACCATGCCGATCTTTCATAATTCTTTCTTATGCACAATTGTCCTACTAATAGGTTTTGACCCCGACTTATGTGATATTTTGATTGTTCTCCCTTTCCGATGTCCCATAACACTGGAATTTCTTACAGAAGGGCCCGCACCCCTTGTAAGATCCATTTGAACTAAGGTATGCGGGTACCCACATTCAAATGTGGAGAACAGTTAAATATCCTACATTTCAGGGCCAAATACTCTAAAACTATACCATCATCCTCATACCCCACCTCTAATTTACTCTAGTACACATATACATGACTTCATAGTCCGTCTTACATACTACATCTATCTAGGCTAACCTTGCCTAAACCATGGCTCTGATACCAATTGTAACGGTCCCAACTTCTCATAAGCAAGATTAGTCCATAACATATCTTTATTCCCAGATTACCTTCTTCATATCGAATAGTTATTAAAATTTTCGGCAGCATTTCCTCTAATATTTCACCTTTTTCCTCATACAAGGATAACAATTTCGGCTCCAAGGCCTACTTATATCCAAAAAGGATTTCGGCCACACGGCCCATATATCTCAAGTTATAAGGATCTCCAATAACACCATATCACAACCATAAAGACTTCCCACAACATACTCTATATCATATGCTTTCCATACATAACTATAAAAGCATCCAACATAACATGAAACCACAACATGATTCACCATACATAAACTTACAACGCTCCAAGCACCACAAGTTCCACTTACGAATAATACAAGATGGGGGGTTACATGGAATAATAGCATCAAAACACTTTAGCTAGGAATATCCGAATCAAAACATACATAAGTGCACATAGTGAACAAAAAAAAAAATCATAGTTGATAAGATATGTCATCATGCTCATAATTACTCCAAGCTACATTAGGCCTTTACCTTTATCTGGACCTGAAAAGGGAAACAAAATGAAGGGAATGAGCTCGACAGCTCAGCGAGTAAATATCATAACCACTATACAAATAATATCGTGAATATTAAATGTTACAAGAATGTAGGTACTTCCTTATCCGATTTAACAATTACAAGTTATGATTGCTAGACTCCTTTATGATTACTAACAGTTTCCCATAGACTTATGCACAAATTCTTACCTTGCCCTAACCTGTACTAATCATTTTCATTTTCTCATTAATTACCGACAATACAATGCTTCAATTACTTACTAGGACACATCCACATATCACCCTAATCATAGGGTGCTAATTTACCCCGTCTTCTCCCGACTACCGGCTCCCGCCGGCCCCTTCCTCCAGGAAATGTAACAAGACATATAAACATAGCATAAGCATACATACTCATGTGTATATACGTGATCTCCCATAATCCCCGTCTTCTCCACCCACCGGCTCCCGCCCGGCCCCTTCCTCCTTATATAAATAATATGAATGAACAAACATTTCTCACCGCCTTCCCCCCTCCTACCGGCTCCCGCCCGGCCCCTTCCTCCTTAGATAACAATCATAAAAAAAATTCAATATATCATACACTAACACATATAGCATATCAAAAGTGTACTTTTGCATAAGTTACCAAATTCGTATGTATGGTAAGATTACAAAATCAACGTGTTCACGTACCACTCACATACTCAAATCACGCTATTATACAAGTATAACCATAGTAATTTGTACAATTGTGATTCATGCGAAAGTGCTTAAGCATCAAGATTAGTGACTATAGTATCACACATACGTAACATGCAACATAGTTACTAAGGCGTATTTACACTTTAGTAAACACCCATCAATACTTCCTTTACCTAAGCATCACACATACATAACAAGCAACATAGCTATCAAGGCATATTTACACTTTAGTAAACACCCATCAATACTTCCTTTACCTAAGCATCACACATACATAACATGCAACTACCTTCTAATGAACATAGAGTGATTATAGTACCAATTCCATGTAGATTTAATTTGCGTACTACTCTATGCCATTCTATTACACTTTCTTCAAATTCCCATTCATCACATACATCAATTTCCAAATATATGATTCATAAATTAAAAATGTAAAGTGAGTATGGAAATTTACTCACAATTATAGATGGGTTCCTCACTTGGAATCTTAGATCAATCCCCTTACTCAATTCCTATCAAAAGACAATGAATCTATTAGTTGTAAATTACCTCACAAAAGGAAGGAAGTAGTGAAGCATGAATTTACCTTTACCCAATTTCGATTTCTGAAAATTGAGAGTTTTTATGACAATCTAAAATTAGGGTTTCGAGCTATCCCCTCCCACCACCCAAGTTCAGGCTCTTCCCCTCGACTTCTGGCCAACAGGAGGTTCCTCCGACGAAACCAGGCCGACCCACGGCCTGGTTTTGCCGCGATTGCGCGGCTTTCCGCGGGTTTCCGCGGCTGCGAGGTCGCGCGAGGCGGTGCGCAGTCGCGCACGGCTGGGCGTGGCCGCGAGGTGGCGCGAGGCTGAGAGGATATCCCTTGATTCCAGCCGAGGTTCAACTGAAAGAGGAAGAGGGAGTTGTGAGGGAGGAGGGCTTTTAGGTTTCAGGCGTGGGAAAAATTTCTGTTTTACAGAGAAGAAAACTCTTCTCAGTTCTGAGGTAATTGGGTTGTCCATTATGCACAAAAGTCCTTAATAACCCAATAATTGCAATGCTCACTCCCCACTAAGCTTGCCACTTGGCCAAGGCTAGGATCAAATTGATCCTAGCCTTACACTTCACCCCACATGCACACCTAACTCTCCCACTAACTAGCAATTAATAAATAAACTAAAAAAAAATCTTATTTACAATACTTAGTATTTTCTAAGTATACTTCTTATTGGAAATACTATTACTTATACCTAAGTGAAATTATTTAGGGTATACTCCTATACACCCTAGCATCATATACATGTTGTCATTAAATACCAATATATTTATTCTATGAATTCCTATTTGTGCCATAAATCCCAAAATGACAACATAAAAAAAAAATAAATACTAATTCCATGATTGTATTTATTACCATTGGTATTTGATTAAGAAGAGGAAACATAAAAAAATATATATTTTCCTATCTAACTGACGCTTAATATACTCAGGAAATAATAATTAAATAGATAAAAATTTATGGCCGTTACACTTAATTAGAGTTAGAGTTAACCTGAGATTTATATTTTTTACATTAGATTTGATCAGTGAACTCGAATCTGGTGGATTTGACCTTGGGTTGAGGAGTAGGCGTAAATTGGGTTGACCTGACTTGGTATATATATATACATAATTGATTAGTTATTTGGAGTCTGAATCTTGTGATTAAGCCTAATGAAAGTGAGAGTATACGATAATCTTAATTAGATTGAATAGTGAAAATTAGTTAGATATAGATGAATATATATTTTTATATGTTGGGACTTGAATATATCGATGACTTTGAGCATCATAGCTGATTAACTATTTTGCCCTAGATTATTCTGTTCATGCCTGCATGTCATTATTCATCCTAAATATCATGATACCACTTGAAAAACTTGGCTGATTATACATGATATCTACCTGAAAATCATATTGTCCATGTTACTAAAGTTATTGGAAAATATTGTTATACGGTAACAAAATCGTCCTACTTATCATGTTCACTGATATCATGCATCCTGACTACACTGTTGACGTTGTTACCATGACTATCACTGAGTTATCCCAATGATCTAGGTAACATGTATATTAAATAATCTTGATAAACTAATAACATGATACTAAACAACTTACACTGGGATTGAAAAATTGATGGAGGAGACAACGTCTATATTTTGGGTGGATCTAGGATATAGGTTGTGCAGCCGAAAGGGAGTTCCACTGCAGGGTTCACGTGAGGTAACTGACACCCGTTCTGTTCCTATTCTTGTTCCTTTTATACATGTTATACATGTTCTTGACTTGTTATACATGTTACCTGACTACCTTGCAGTAGGGCCTAGTTCAGCACCAGGAGTCTAAGTCGGGGTCCCGAATATTTACGGGACCCACTTAAAATACAAACAATGTCTCCAACCGATTAGTTTCAATAATATATGAACTCTATTGTTACGTGTGACAGACATAGTATGAGATGCGTTTATTACATGTGACAATCGATGTTCGCTGACATAATTAATAACAAAATTAAATTTTACTTTGACATTGATATATACATGTTATGATAGACACCTGATACCTGACTTGACCCTTACTTTACTGTGTGCTATCTATATTACTGTTTATTTACTTTATGCATGTCACTTCTTATTCAGTATATTTTTATAGCAGTGTTGTAGTGATATGTACACACGTTATATGCACGTGCCCTTCCCCTTTTATTTTATACACTCATTGGGTCGCTTTCTGACGACCCTGAATTTGCAAGTCTAGATATTGGATGTTTTATTTTGTTAATCAGGTGTTCGTTGAGATCGTACCTTCGCGAGGAGCCAGAGTTTATTTCTATTCGATTCTTGTATTTTTGCTTCTCTTTTATTCAGGTTATTTTCCTGATTCTCTCTATATTGCATCCAATTGTCATTTCTTCCTTATTTTATATGCTATCATTGTGTTAGATATTCATGTCATATTGCAGTGATATTGATTTATCATAGTAGATTTTATAACTTGTTCAAATTACTTTAGGCTTAGCGTGTATACGTGGGATATTCTCCTCGCGTATATACGTTGCCGACTCGTCGAGACTCTGTATCCACGTATTTTAGGAAGCGGGGTGTGACACTATAGTTCCTGATTAGCTAGGTAGTATGCTTTGAGCTATAAGACTTCATTTGACTGTTTATGACTTATGTTTCTCTTTCCCTTTTTCTTTTCTTTTTCTTCTTTTTTTGCATTTCTTTTATTTGAATAGGTTACAGGTTTGTGGGTCGCTACTATGGGTTATATTTCTTTCCTCTTTATGATAAATGATTCCTATAACGGTCCCAGTTTCTAATAACTTCAATTAATATAAACATTCATATTGATCATCAGATCATCATAATCATATCTGATTTCTCAAAATTTTGGCAGCATCTCCTTTGTATTTTGTCATTTATTCCAAATACAACATGCATCAATATCAGCCTACATGGCTCATCAATTCAGATACATAATCCAAACTCATCAATCACCACGCAATCATAATAATATTGCGCATTGTCATCGCCTGCTTATATGGATACACAATCCAATATCTCAAATATCAATCTTAATATAACTAAGCATCAAAAAGAGTAATAGGTCCTCAAGTCTTTTGTTACAAACTAAGAATAAGTACTTATTTAACTACGAGTAAGGTGTTATCCTCACATACAATAGGATATCTAACAAAACTAACATAATAAAAATCAACATCAATACATAAAAAGTTTATGTAATGATTTGCAACCTATAATCAAAATCATGTATCCCTACAATATAATTTCTTGCCACTCCAATCTAAGCCCGAGCTTCAATGTAACCTGAAAGACATATAACTGGGATGGAATGGGCTAAACAACTCACTGAGTAGAGTAAAAAGAAGCGCAAGAAAATGATATATATGTCAAAATAAAAGAAAGCATGCTTTTCTTCAAATAGCAAGAGTGAGTGCAGATAAAGAAAAGAAACAATTATATCACAGTAAACAATCAACCAAACTATCTTTATAATCTGCAAAAAAGCCTGACTCTTTCGGTCAATGACTCTATAAGTTAAATCTCTACATTGTATTTTATAGGATTTAAGAGTTTATATCGAATAATTTTTTTAGTGACTTAGTTTATTACCGAATTCATTTCATGTATATGTATTTCATATACTATACATGTTACACCAATCACAATAAGTTAATCTAGATAAAATATATATCACAAACATATATATATATCGTATATATCACACTTCAAGTACTGCATGGATAAACTCGTACACATACACACATCATATAATATTTTATTATCTCTTATAACAAAGCAAAATTTCACAGTCTTACATCAAAGATGAGCATACAACACTATTCATTTTGAATGAATAACTTTTTACTCTATAATATACAGACCGTCTCATACACCGTCTTCGCATTCAACGGCTCCCCACTGGTCCTTTCCTTTGTTTCGCAACACACAATATCATACCCCATTTTCGTACCTACCAGCTCTCGCCAGCCCCTTCCTTCATATTATAACACACAATTTCATACCTCGTTTTCGCACTTACTGGCTCCCGCCGGCCCCTTCCTTCGTATGCATAAAAATAATACGATATGCATATACAACATCACATATACATCAACTATCAAGGTAACACACACAGTGTCAGTTACATTGTGACATACTTTTTTCAATCACCAATCATATGATATATATGTCACACAGATCAAGTTCGTATAACTATCCAGTATATGCACGCATTCAAATATACATACCACTTACATTTATATCAATCACTTAGCGACACATCAAACAATTAATCACATTCTCAATACTTGTCTTTTGATCACATGATTTGTTCTTTTAACTAGTTATAGTTTTTCATTCACATATTAGATATTTGGTGAATGGAACTGATTACACTACCTATCACGATCGAAGTCTTAACATGCTTTGAAGTTTACAATAGTCACCAAATCCACATTTAAGTACATCTTTTTCATTAGTAACTTGTTATTTGAAATCAAGGATACATGATTAATTAGTTTAGTTGAAACTCAAGTTGTAAATAACTCATCAAGTTCTATATGAAAACTTTAGCTTAACAAAGAGCTGTTGTCTAATTTTCTACAAGTCGTTTATGTGCTATAATAGCCACTTTAAACAACCAATTTAATCATCCAACTGTATATACATAATCATCATAATGCAATTATTAATGGTTTCCTAATTATACTCAGGCCCATGATGCATTCCAATTATTTCATGTACTTAGCTAATTTAGGGTCTAATTTGTTCCTTAGTGCATACTTTACTATTTTCTTTCGTGACATCAATTATATCATAGAATACATGCCAATATTATTCACCATTGACTTAGGCATTATGAATAAATACTCCTTGGTTACAGGTAGGTTCTATTTTATTAGACTGAGCGATAATATTGTTATAGTTATCTCGTTTCAATTCAACTACATATTGCTTATGAATTCATCGACTAATATTGGTATCAGGTTAGGGATACGATTTACAAGATTAATTCGGAGACTTTTCGGTCTCTTAATTTATAAACTTAAAGTATTTACTCAGTATATTCAATTCAATTGGGAATCTTGATATCATGATTATTTATTGGGTTAATTAGTTATTTATTAGTTACTTTTAATATGCTCATTTTCAATCTTATTTCCCAATTCCATAATTATTAGTTATAATCAATATTAATCAATTAATGATTTCTTGTATAGGAGAATAGTTTACACCAAAATTTGATTGATTGCTTATGAATCTTAAATTGTCTTGTTAATTATAAGTAGCAGAAAACTTTTGTGTTCTATCTTGTATATGATTTTGGTGAAATAGACATTTGATGAGAATGAGGGGACTACTTATACTTCATGAGACTCAATTGTTATATAGCCCTTGCTCCTCAATATTTACTTATTGCACAATACTAATTGATGAAGTAGATATAACTTTGTAGAGACGAATCTTATGCCTGACAATAACTTCGTGCTTATGACAAATTAATCGCTTTAATAATCGTGCATTTGACTTGTGTGTTGAGTCACAATTTCATGACACTACTAATACTTGACCTTTACCCAAGAGAAACTTAATCAAAGACAGAATTCTCAGCTATCCACCTACTCTAAACCATTTATGACTGACTTTATATAGAACTTAGGAAAGTGCGGACCAACTCACAAACTACTAAAGTCTGCACAATAGGATGATGCCACTTGACAAATAAAAAAACGATTAACATTCTACAAGTTCATGGGAGGGAATATACATTATGCAAGCGTGCAAATCTTGAATTTTTATCTGAGACTTGTAAAAGAAATACAACTAAGCAACTGAGAATTGACCCCATCTCTGTCATCAAGGCATTCTCAGATGGTTTAAGTTGGATCTGACCTATTTGCAATCGTAAGTAAAAAAAGCACCCCATCCTTTTAATGATATATGTGGAATAATTAGTCTCATGGAGTACTACTGCTCCTAAATTTCTTATACTTCTTCCCTTAATCTTGTATTACACTATCGTTATTATATTATAAATGAACACGTAGTGTGTGTATATATATATACCTTGATGTTCATTCGGACAAAAATTCTATATTTTGTCTTGAAATATGAGATATATTAATTGCGTTGTGCTTTTCTGTGTTCGTGTCCTAACATGGTAAGAGGGAATGCGTGAAGGTTGTAACACCCTGTTCCAGGAATACGTACTTAGATACATATTCAGATTTTTCACCATATTATTTTAATTACCTTCCGCAATTATTTTTATTTTATGATTATTTATGCGATTGTTTTGTATTAGATCCGGATTTATGGACTCAGAGTCAGCCTTAATCTGAACCGGGGACCCGATCCTAGTATACTGATCGATTTGACATTTAAGATAGTTAGATTTAACCGATTTTAGTTTCGAACATTGTTTTTCAATATTTTAGAATTTTCATGATTTTTCAGAATTATTTTTATAAAAACCCTAAAATCGGGATTAATCGGTACCGCTGATTTATTCCAGAATTTTTAATTTACAAATGGAGTCGAATTTTGAAAAAAACAGCTTTCACATATTTTCATAGAATAATATTTACTATCTTAATATTTTTTCGGGAATTTTCAGAATTTAACAGATTTCGACCAGATTTGTTGTCGGCTAGTATCAGCAGTCAATTTAAGGATTTTTAATTTGAAAATTAAAATTAATTTCTTGAAACGTATTTTACCATGATTCTTGGAATAATATTCATGATTTTTGAGAATTTTTGGGGAGTTTTCCGAGATACTTTATTTTCGGGCGATCCGGTATTTTTCTAAAAATTTTCTGCATCCGCGATCAAACTCGGGATTTCACCATTCCAATTATTTTTTAATTTTATTCTAATTATTTTTCTTCTTTTTTCCTTTTCTTTTCTTTTTTCTTTTTTCCTTCCTTTCTTTTCCTTCCACGATATTCTAAAACCATCTCCATTCTTCTACTACATTTTACACCCTTCCATTAAAATATCTCCTCCAAAAATCTCAAATCACTCAACACACCTCTACCATCACCAAGGCCGGCCATTACTCCCTCTCCCATCACCATTACACAAAAAACCTAACCCTAATTTCTTTCCCTTTTCCTTTAACTCCAACTCCAAATACAACTCCCTTTTCTTCTTCTTTCCTTTTCATTTTCCATCAAAACCCTAATTGCCACTGACTTCTCCTTCATCTCCACCACAATCACAACATCTACAACTTCTCCAACCCCCTACCATCAATTTTTTTCTCCTCCACTCCATTTATTCCACTACAACTCCAAAACTCCTCCACATTACTACCATCTCCTTTACCTTCTCTAATACAACCATCAACCACAAATCCTTCAACCAAATCACCTCCATAACTCCACAACCTAGGTCAGCCACCACCCCAAGCCCTAGTCCGGCCATGCCCTCTCCGTCGACATCTCCGATGAGTATTCCGGTGATAACTCCACCAACTTCTTCAATATCACCTTCGCTACTACTACAACTCCTCCTTCACCACTTCTTATAGTTCTCTCTCCACCACCACCACCACCTTCACTCTTACCACCATATCACCACCCTCATCACCTCTACTTCAACCTCTAACATCACCTTCATCATTATCTCCATCACCTTCTTTTTCCTTCTCCATCAAAATCCAACTCCGTCACCTTCACCACACCAACACCATCACCTTCCCTTCTCCTCTCCTTCCTCCTCCTTGTGGCCAGCCACCTCCTTGGCCACCCTAGGAGGCCGACACACCTCCTTATGGTCGACGGCCATAAAGGGGCTAAGCCCCTCCTCCACCTTTCGCCTCGTGGTTTTCCTCGCCCAAAGTTCGCACGAGCATGGCATCCCGGAGTTGCCGATGTTTTCCTCAAGATTTGTGTTTTAGGTGAGTGTTTTTTCTCGCATCATCGAGCTTGTACTATATTTGGGTTTGTGATGGGTTTGTCTATGTGATCTTATGTATTTGTACCGGGTTGTATGCGTGTACCGGTATCATGTGTTGTGTCCTGTATTTGAATGCTTGTTATAGTGTAAACGATATGATTTTCGTGCACGTGTTAATACTAACCATACAGGTACCCATGTATAGCCTTCGAAGCTTCTGCCCACTCTCGGTCTAGCTACCCAATTGGTTTAGGCCTTGCACCTTTATGGGTTTCATGGTAGGTACCAGTAGTGAGCTTAGACCCCGGGCTTACTTTATCCCTTATGGGCTTACACACAGCCTTCGGCTTCACACACTATATAGATGCTCTAGTTACTGCCTGTTTATGTGCATGATTTGTGTGGTACTAACATCTTGTGCAGGTACCCTTGTATGACTATGGGTTTCTGCCCACTCCTGAGCTAGCTACCCAATTGGTTTTAGGCATGCACCTTATGGGTTTCGTGGTACCTGCTGAGAGTGTGCCTAGACCCGAGCATACTTTAGCTTCGAGACTCTCACCACTTCCTCGAAAGAGGAGTGCGTTTAAACCGTCAGGTCTCTTATGCTCCGCCTGATAGACATGTTTAGCGCCCAACGCTTTATTCACTAGATTTGCTTAAGCGAGATGCTGTCAGATTTTCTACTCGCATTTTAAGCCGAGTTGTCCTGATAACTCCGCCAAGCGCTTAGTGACTAAACACTGTTCGTTGTTCGTGCCTCCAGCTTGCTCAGCTTTGCATGATTGTGCTCAGCTATTACTCTATCACTTGCCAAGTACATGCTTGATATGCTAACACTTGACATGTTATTACTTGATATCTGTCATCTACATACTATCACCTAATATGCTATTACTTATCACCTGCCTCCTATTAGATATCACTTATCACATGCCATCTATCATGTTAATACTTGACCTGTGATTATCACATTTACGAGAATCATATACCTGTTATCCTGTATCGGATACAGTGACCTGCTATCCTGTATTATATATACAGTGACCTGAATTTATAATACTCATGTACTTCTATTATACATGTACTCTTGTGCTCTTGTATTCCTAAACCTGTCTTGCTCCTGCTATTCTCATAAATTGATAATTACATAATAAATCATAAAAAGTCAACTTATACCAGGTAAGGGGAAAACTGATGAACTTAATTGTGATTTTTTTCACAATGGTATAGGGATATTGTGCAACTAAAATTTTGAGGTTTTACCTGTTCAGGTGTTTCGGGCGGGGTAGTTCTTACACCCCGACTATTGTAATCTATTCAATTCATCTTGAGTGCTTCGCGGCACGGACCTGGCTAAATGTCAGGTTAATTTAGTCGTTGTTCTGGATATGCACGGAACTCATTGTAAACATAACTCATGGATCTCATCATCAGTTTCTAATAACAACTTTACTTTACTCAGATGTGGATATATGTGTGCTGGGACTCTAGTCCACATACCTAGACATCTGAGTAAGACAAGTAGTAATAATAAAAGATGCCAATTATAATTCATTGTATATTTTGCAATTCGGGTCGAATTAGCTTAGTTTATGATGATGTGAGATATATGATATATAGATGAGGGTTTCCTTATTTGGATTATTTCTTCGACGTATTTATCTCATGAAGCCATAAACTGAGTTTGTACCGCTGGTTTTGCCGCATTTGCTTTCATCTGGTTTTACTTTGGATTTTGGTTTTATTATTATTATTATAATTATTATATTATACCTACCTACATCCTGCCTTATTACTTGTGTTCCATACCACCAGTCTCCTATTCTTATCATATTATACCATGCATGTTGTCTACTTGTCATCATTTACTATCTCTCTGCCTGCTCCTGTATGCCTGTACTCACGATTTGGTTTTCAATGTATGTTTTTTATTCTGGTTTATCGATACACGTGTGCTTATCTTTGCACGCCACTTGGCATTCGCATCACCACTCGTTGGGGATTTCTGACTCCCCTGGATCCTCATGTCCAGATCCTTGAGTTTAGAGCTTGTGAATTCTCACGGTTGCAGATCAGAGATGCGCAGTGGAAGCGTGAACTATCGACAGACCGTTTGAAGCCCTATCATTCCATACCCCTGCTCGGCTATCGAGTTTTCACTTTATGACTCGTGAGCACCTTTCATACAGTTCATAATTGTATATTACTTTGTATTCTCGCATTTGCGCTATAACGGTGAAGTAATATTCATTTAATATTGCGTCACATCCTGTGATAACTTTACAATTGTACTATTTGGTTGGAATGTATAAAGCACCACGTGCTTCCGTACTCTGATTTTTGGGCTGAACTGATGCTTAGCGTATGTACGTGAGGGTATTTTCGACCTACGTATATATGTCGCAGTAACATCTCCGTACCCGTGGGCCGGGGCGTTACAAAGGTCGAAGACATGACATCATTTTATATAACATAAGAAATAGGTGATTGGAGGTAACATAGTAGATGTGATAGATTTCATCTGTGGAGGTACGGGTGAGATTCAATTAACCTATGTTGAATACGTACTCATAAATTTTTGTGATGGAATAATAAAATTACATATATTTATATCCTTCTAAGAGTCATGTAAAGTTTACAAAATCTCTGTCTATTATATCCATAACTTACTATTAACTAACTTATTTAAGTGAAACCCATCCACCTTCCTTTCCTTTAAGTTACATACATGAACTTCTAACCTAAGTAAAAATAATCATGGAACATTGAAAGCATGAATGATAATGCCCAAGGATCAAAGTACATTGCTATCTATTACTACAAGGACTTGTAAACCATGTGACACTTTTTTCACACTAGGAAAATAACCACACCATTTATATCTCAAAATTCATATCTATATTGATGTATAATCGACATTCTTCGCACTCCAGTGCACTATCAACTAAACTAGAAATGCAATGAATAACCATTTGACTTCAATAAGGGAAAGTATAATCATGACCAATCACAAGGATACATCAGACAACCATAAAAATTTCTAATTGTCCACAAACAAACCCATCAATATTCAGTTAGGTTAGGGAATTTATCTCATTCTAGTGGAGAAAACAATGGGATTTGTTATCTAATTTCAACGAATAAAAAGTGTGATCCTATCAAGTCACAACCAAAGTATATCCAATATTCAAAATTGATTCATAAATATGCAATTTTTATCACAATCTCTCCATAGTTAATGGAATCAAACTCTAAAACTTTACAAGAAATGGAGATCTGGAAGAGGGGGACCCACTCACCTCCACCTTTGACCGTCGCCTGGCCGGCAGCCCCTGGCCGGCCGCGCCCTGGCTGGCCATAGCAGCCGCGGCTGCTGCTTTAGCCGCATTCAGATCCAAAGAGGAGAGGGAGAGAGAGGAATGGGGAGGAGGATTAGAGAGGAGATCTGATTTTAGAAGGTTTTAAGGCATGACCATGGAGAGCTTTAGGGAGAAAGATGAGAATAAGGGAGTTGATGATTTGAGATCTCATCTCATCCATTATTACAAGTTTGCCATAGCCCTCCTCTCATCCAAGTGTCCAATTCTCAATTAAAGAAAATCTAGACCCTTGATCTCCCCCTCTCATGCTCACCTACTTTCTTCACTAACCTAAAGATAAAAATATTCTCATGGTGGTATTTTCTTGATTAAATTCATATACTTCATGTATAAGCTAGTGTATGCATACATTGAAATAATATGTGCACAATAATTATGATTTATGTATATACATACATATCACTTACAATTTTTCAAATTTTTTTTGAAATTCATTATGCTACAAAATTAATCAATATCATAATTTTTTTAATATTCTATATAATCTTATTAACCCAAAATTATAGTATTAAATCAGGGTTAATAACCCGAGGTGTTATAATTCCCCTTGCCCCAAAATGACCCAGCAAACCCCCCCCCCACCCAAGAAAAAAAAAAAAAAACAAATATGGATTCGGTTCATTTGTGTAAGCCACATACAGGCCAATTTCACGTTGACATGTGGGATTGACCCTCTTATAATATTATGAGAGGTTCAATGAATTTAAAATTTTGTACTCCTAAAACCCGACATCTTATTCATGTGTTAACGCGGGATTGACCATCTTATGGTATGTGTGTGTGGCTCACATACATGAACCAAATCCAACAAATACTGCACCGCGCGCTCACACACAGAAACACATACTACTTCTTGCATTTCTTTGATTTGAAAAAAACATTACTTGATGTTGTTTCTCCACTTTGATGGTCTTCGTGACTTCTTCGAAGATTTCTTGACTTTGTAATTCTTTCTCTTCTTCCATTCTGAGTATTTGCTTTTCTTCACTATCAAAATAGGCATGGCATCGCTTTGACCTATTTTGTTGATACTGATATTTATCCATGTTTAAACTTTTTCTTGTCTTTTTTTCTCCATTTTTTTCCTTCTTCCTCTTCTTCTTCTTCTTTTATTTTTTATCCTCTTTATTCTTTGCCTTTTTCTTCCGTTCTTCCTCCACTTATTCTTCTTTTTTTTTTTTCTTTTCTTCCTTTTCTTCTTCCCCTTATTCTTCTTTTATTTTTTTCTTCTCTTTCTTCTGTGCTTTTTCTTCTTTTTCCTCTCATTCTTTTTCTCTATAATCTTGCTCTCATAAATTTTCATAATTTTCATGAGTTGATCTCTTTGAACTTTAATTTTCTAAACTTCCTCCACCTCCTCATTTAACTCTTACGCCTCTTTGAATTATCTCTATCGTTTTCTCAAACTCAATCAACTCAAAGTTTGACTTTCGTCCTTTTATAAAGATTTGAATTACAATTTCCAACAACCTTAATTT
>JAVJIF010027336.1:0-49292 GCA_038442645.1 Agave tequilana | reverse complement strand
GCGAAGATGTCCTTTGAAGTGTAACTAAAAAGGACTTTAATGCCCTTTAGGCAAACCCCCTTCTGACGAAGTTAGCCCTTGGGGATTTGTTGCATTCTGTTGTTCAAGGCTAAGCTTCCAGAGCGAAGCTAACACTGGGATATTCCCTGCATCTTGCCTTCGTGTAGAGTGCGGAGTTATGCTGCAGCTGCGAAGCTAAGTTTTGGGGCGAAGCTATCATTAGGCCAGCTTCGCTCGGGAGAGCGAGGCTATGCCTTAATAAAAATTGCATTTTTGTTTTAGCCTTTGTTTGGCTGATGAACTAATCATAGTTTTTCTTTGTTTTTGCAGTGCACTACACTCCTGGTCCTCTTTGACAGTCTATTTGGCACGGCCAGGGGGCTAGATGGCAACGTCAGCTGCAGTTCCAAGGGCAGGCTTCTTTATTCAGCGAGCGAAGCTCTCCTGCTCGAGATACACTTATTCATGGTGGGGATCAGCGCGCCATGTGAAGCATCTTAAACCACTGCTCCCCTTGAAGATTCTGACCGATGAATCTATCGGAAGCCCGGCTTCATGTTCGGAGATGCGGTGCAGACCATGATCGCCAGCTGCTAGCCGAGAGGGGCAGTGGATTTTCCAATTAGATGGCGAGAAGTTCGATCTTCCGTCTAACAAGCGGCATTTTCCATTATCCTTCTTCCAATGCATGACGAGGGCTCGGAAGATGCAGTGGCAAGTGAGTCAGACTACTGAATCCTTCACGTAGGGAAGTTGATAATTCCTCACCCGGTTACACAGAGCGGGGCCTCCTCGTTGCATAATGGGTCTCCCACCCTGGGAATGTACTCCCAGACATCCCAGTGGGAGAAAATCCTGCGGTGGCTCAGACCTTTGGGAATCAATTCTTTAACGTTCGTGGCAAACTATCCTGCCACTGATTTCAGGACGCTAGGGTGGATTCACCCTCCGAAGGCATGGTGGAGGGGACTTGATCTTATATGTCCTTGCTCATTTCGAGGAGGATTTGGAGAGACTGAATCTTTTGAGGCCGTCAGGGCGACCTGTTATGGCATTCAGATGAGCGTAGCGAACTTCTACGCCATCTTTGAGTTATACTGCCCAGCTACAGGGACCTTTTTCACCCATGGGCGAATTGGGTATGGCTCTGCACGAGATGTGAGAAGTCTCTGCTCTACCTTTGGGATCCCTCCCATACGAAGAATATTTCTGTGCGAGGCGGATTGGCCACTTCTGGAGAAGCAGGAGCCCGCCTTGTTTGAGACCTAACGGGAGTTAATGTGCCACTTATACATTTGCTCTAGCATGCATGGGAGCAGTAAGGAGCTTCATGCAGCTTGAAGAGCTGGGGAAATTATTTGTTCCCAGATATGAAAAATACTCCTGAGGCGCTCATTGTGGAGTTGCTGATGAAGACATCTTTCGCCGGATGCAAAAGCATTCTCAGGGGATCTAATTCTGGAAGAAGATGACGGACCCTATGAAAAAGGCGATATTCTTTGGAGTTTCCACCATCAGGCTCGTCGGCTGACGTCCCGGAAGGCACTTCTGGCTGGTTTTCTGACGGTCTGGTTGAAGAGATGTGTGGTGCGTCTTCTTCGGGCGACGTCATTCATCTGACTGTCTTGTGCCTGCCGCTCGTCTAGTCCATGGTCGTTCTCTTGGACTTCTTCCGGCCATGTGTGCTGTATTCAGAGAGGCATTCGCGCATTGACGGAGGCTTTCTTAGGCCACTAACGACGAAGCGGGGAAAGGGGACTATTTTGCCCTGCGACGGACCAAACCCCAGAATAGGTTGCCGTATACTTATTTGATGGCGTGGTTTTCCCTCACTGTCCCTCCATGATCGAAGCTGGAGAGGACCCCCCAGAAGGTGTTCGAATGGCGCTTCTCCGCCGATTCGAGGGATGTTCATGGCTGAAGACTTACGTGGCTGTGGTCCGTAAGTTGCTGTGCCGCTATGACGTCTATAGCCTTTTCCGCTGCTTCCCCTATATTCGAGATGCGGGCTATGGTGAAGAGTTCAAGGACGTGGGGGAAGGGCAGACGTCATTGAACCGGGGAATTTTTGAGTGGCTGGTCAGCATTCGGCCCTCACATTTGTTGTACAGAAGCGGGGATACCTGCTACTTGGAGCCCTATGTTCAAGTCAGTTTGCCCGTCAGTTTGGGTGACCAACTGTACGTGGGTAATCCAAATAGCAATCTGGCTTTCATGGGAGCCTCATCGATGGAGCCCGTGCTTGGCGGTTCTTCATTGCAGGCTGTACCGAGGCGCGACTGTGCATGCTGCTAAGGACTCCGAACCTTATGATGACCCTGGGATTCTGCCAGTGGTATACGACCTCAAACTCCACACCCATCGGATTCTCTATTAATTCTTCTGGTGTGAATTAATTTCTCAGCGGCTGAAGCGGAAAGTCACTGAGAAGGGCGAGGGTAAAAGGGTTCGTGTCCCAGGCCTTGGGGAGTTCATTGCTGTTGATGACAGTGAAGCCTCGGATGCAGGAAGTCCTCGTTTCGAAGCGGAAACAGGTGCTGAAACTCCACCAGCTGCTTCTTGCGTGGTGGGGACGGCCCCCGTAGAACATGCTGACGTTGAAGAAGTGGAGGAAGAAGATCCGACATTCACTTCAAACGAAAGCGGGAGGGTGGATCTCGTAGGAAGAGAGTAGTGAATAAGCCTCATCGCTACGCTCCTACAGTTGTTGCAGAGGGCGAACCATCTGCAGCGCTTCCTCCTTCTGCCCCATTAGCAACTGAATTGTCGGCTCCTAAACCGACTACTGGCGAAGCCGCTCCGGACACGGGTAAGATCAGCTTCGTCCTTGCAATACACTTTTATGCGTTCGGACAGCTCATTATTGCTTTGTGATTCAGGCACCGAGGCGGTGAGAAGCCCGAGAGCTGAAGCTATCGGAGAACAAGGGAAGCATTATGATCCCGTGTTTACTTATAAGGAGGGCGATGAGGCTGGTTATTTTGCCGTCTCAGAAGAGTCCGGAGATGATGCGGCTGATGTAGGTCCTTCGGGCGCTGGGACCTCGAAAGGAAGTCTCGAAGCTTCTAGCTCCTTTGGGTGGACCACGGAGGGTTCGGCAAGCGAAGGTGGGTCGGCCATTCGTGTTGATTCCGCCAAAGATTTTCCTATGGAGCCCATGGGGACTGATGCAGCCGTCAAGACGATTGAGGCGACATTATCTTTTGTATTATTTTGACTTTTAGCACTTGGTATTTGTTATGCCCTGCCTAAACAAAGTCTTGTCGCAGGTGTTCCGCCTCTGGGTGCATCGACTTCAAGAGAGCCAACCAATCTTCCTGAGGGATCTAGGGGTGAAGTAAGCACTTCGACCGCGATGGATGCTGCTGAATTGGATGCTTTGTATGACGACCTGCCCTCTTATCAGCCTGAACCAGCCAGAGGAACTGAAATTGGGGAGACGGTAGTCATGGAGCCGATCTCACTTCCAACTATATCAATGAGTGAGGTGCCATCAGTTTCGCCAGCGCCATCTATCTTGCCAGGTGTGGAGCTGAGGGTGATTACCAGTCCTACTTCCCCAACACTGGTGGTTGAGCCCGCTCTCCCGGAAATAGTCACTAGTCCGACCTCGGTTTGGCTAGTGTATTGTTTCAATGAAGACTCCTCCGAGATCACCGATGACCTCTCATGTTGCTGCAGCCAGTGCTTCTACTTTCTTTCACAGTGGTGTCAATAAAGCCAGTGGAATCTTCAGGGGCTGCTCGTCTGCCAGGAGTGATTGAGGCCGAGAATGAATTTATGGCTGAGCTAGTCGATAGCTTTTATAAGAGCATGAAGCGATCCATCGCTTTGATTTTGAAAGGCTCGACTACCTCATTCTCTGCTTTGAAGGTGGTCCTTTCCCGAAGCATTGAGAGTATCCGAGACTTTGGAGGGGATGACAGGCTGCATGCGCATTGGAACTTCTGGTGGACCAACTTGAGAGGGATGTAGACGAATGGCGCCGTCTTAGCCATTCGGACCTGGAGTCTTTGGTTAACGAGTAGCTTGCGCACCTTATTGCTCAAATGCATGAAGCTCATCTTGTCTCTCAGGAAGCCGCTAAGGCCATTCTTCTGACTTGAAATCCTTGGAGACAAGGAAGGTAGAGCTCGGGGACGCCATAGATGCTTCTAGCAGTGCTCTTCTTGACGCTGAAGATAAAATTGAAAAGGCCAAGGAGATGATCAGAAGGCAAATCTTCTTTTATCCAAGGCTGAACCAGTGCATTTGAAGAGACTGCCCGACTTGAGCAGCTTAGGGCTCAGAATGACGAACTCTTGCGGCAAGAGCTAGCTCAGAGGGCAACTTTGGTTGAAGTTGAAGCTCGCTTAGCCCAGACGGCGAGCTTTAATGAGGCTGAGCTGAAGTCGAAGGCGCTTGTCCGGGCTGCTGATGATAGGAAGACAAGGCTGGCTATTCTTGAAGGGCGGATCAAATCTTATGAAGCACCATCATAGCTTGTAATATATGTGCCTTCATGTATCCCTTCTTTTCGGAATCAATAGAAGTAATTTTATTTTGACTCCCCTGTCGTATTTCCAACTTGTTTTATCTTTGAACTGTCGCTTTCAAGCTGTACTACAGCCATTTGAGAAAACAGTCCGTACTGTACTGAATAATGAGATTTGGCTATCTGCCGGTTTAGAGGGTCGCAATGACGTAACCGATTGAGAAGCCACCAAGCTCAATAAAGTCCTTGTCAGACTAAAAGGTGAGACTTGGCTATCTGTCGGTTCAGAGGTCACAATGACGTAACCGATTGAGAAGCCACCAAGCTCAATAAAGTCCTTGTCGGACTAAAAGGTGAGACTTTGCTATCTGCTGGTTCAGAGGTCGCAATGACGTAACCGATTGAGAAGCCACCAAGCTCGAGGTAGTCCTTGACGGACTAAAAGGTAAGACTTGGCTATCTGTCGGTTCAGAGGTCGCAATGACGTAACCGGTTGAGAAGCCACCAAGCTCAATAGAGTCCTTGTCGGACTGAAAGATGAGACTTGGCTATCTGCCGGTTCAGAGGTCGCAATGAGATAACCGGTTGAGAAGCCACTAAGCTCGAAGTAGTCCTTGTCGGACTGAAAGATGAGACTTGGCTATCTGCCGGTTCAGAGGTCGCAATGACATAACCGGTTGAGACGCCACCAAGCTCGAAGTAATCCTTGTCGGACTAAAAGATGAGACTTGGCTATCTGCCAGTTCAGAGGTCGCAATGACATAACCGGTTGAGAAGCCACAAGCTCGAAGTAGTCCTTGTCGGACTGAAAGATGAGACTTGGCTATCTGCCAGTTCAGAGGTTGCAATGACATAACCGGTTGAGAAGCCACCAAGCTCGAAGTAATCCTTGTCGGACTAAAGATGAGACTTGGCTATCTGCCGGTTCAGAGGTCGCAATGACATAACCGGTTGAGAAACCACCAAGCTCGAAGTAGTCCTTGTCGGACTGAAAGATGAGACTTGGCTATCTGCCGGTTCAGAGGTCGCAATGACATAACCTGTTGAGAAGCCACCAAGCTCGAAGTTTTGATAGGATTTGAAAAAGGTCTCGTTTTAATTGCGAAAAACGAGGAGATCACTGTCATAGGTTTAATGTTAACGTAACAGCGAAATGGATGCCAGAGGTTATACTGTTAAACATAGCATGAAAGGGTCTCATTCTTACGGGGAGAAATGAGGAAATCACTGTCATAGGTTTAATGTTAACGTAACAGCAAAATAGATGCCAGAGGTTATACTGTTAAACATAGCATAAAAGGGGTATCGTTCTCACAGGGAGAAACGAGGAAATCACTGTCATAGGTTTAATGTTAACGTAACAGCGAAATGGATGCCAGAGGTTATACTGTTAAACATAGCATAAAAGGGGTCTCGTTCTCATAGGGAGAAACGAGGAAATCACTGTCATAGGTTTAGTGTTACGTAACAGCGAAATGGATGCCAGAGGTTATACTGTTAAACATAGCATAAAAGGGTTCTCGTTCCCACGGGGAGAAACGAGGAAATCACTGTCATAGGTTTAGTGTTAACGTAACAGCGAAATGGATGCCAGAGGTTATACTGTTAAACATAACATGAAAGGGGTCTCGTTCTCCAGGGAGAAACGAGGAAATCACTGTCATAGGTTTAGTGTTAACGTAACAGCGAAATGGATGCCAGAGGTTATACTGTTAAACATAGCATAAAAGGGTTCTCATTCCCACGGGGAGAAACGAGGAAATCACTGTCATAGGTTTAGTGTTAACGTAACAGCGAAATGGATGCCAGAGGTTATACTATTAAACATAGCATGAAAGGGGTCTCGTTCTTTCAGGGAGAAAGAGGAAATCACTGTCATAGGTTTAGTGTTAACGTAACAGCGAAATGGATGCCAGAGGTTATACTGTTAAACATAGCATAAAAGGGTTCTCGTTCCCACGGGGAGAAACGAGGAAATCACTGTCATAGGTTTAGTGTTAACGTAACAGCGAAATGGATGGAAAAATCTTTATATGTGGTCTTACCATTCTATGGATGAGAATTGGTAAGCGATTTTGGAGAGGGAATCAAATGGGAACAGGTCCCTTAGGATTTTTAGCAAATCCTCAGCTGTCAACGTGTTTGATATGCCTTTACCAAACCGTTTGAGTCGGCTAGCCATAGCCATGCTATTCCCTCAGCATGATGAGTTGTCGAGGAGTTATGTTGGCTTAAAGGCCAACATTTTCCTCTATCCTTAACCATTAAAGGTGTTGGATCATTTGGTTAGCGTATGTGTAACCTTGATTCTCCTTCGGGACAACCAGTGTATGACCAGGTTCCTACTGGTTTATGGTTGTATGATCCCATTTGGAGGAAGAGAGAGAGCTCTTTATGTGTACCTTGGATTTGAAGGTTTTGATCAGAGGTGTAATGTTAACTTGATCATGAGAAGGATCTTTAATCAAGGATAATACTTCTTTAAGAACTTGCCATTGATCGGCATCATGAGTAAATCGCCATCTGAAGTCACAAGGCGATATGCTCCGTTTAAATAGACTGTTTCTATTACAAAGTCCTTCCCATTTAGGCTGAAATTTGTCTTTGGTTTTGTGCGTCATGATCATCGGTCGTCTGACGGCTAAAACCAAATCTCCTTTCTGGAAGACTCTTTGTTTGACCTTCTTATTGAAGGCTTTTGAGATTCGAGCTTGATACAACTCGATGTGTTGCTGAGCTTGTAGTCGCTTCTCATCTAGGGCTTCGAGCTCTTGAAGACGCAACCGATCATTGTCCTCTGATGTGATCTTAGTGATCAGAGCAACTCGTAATGACGGCATCTGAATTTCCAATGGTATGACTGCTTCACCACCGTACACCAGGGAAAAAAGGCGTATTGCCTGTCGGGGTCCGAACTGTGGTTCGGTAGGCCCAAAGACATTCACCAAGCTTTTCGTCCCAATCTCGCTTATTCGAGGAGACGAACTTATTGAGTAACTTGATGATCGTCTTGTTGAATGCTTCCGCCAAGCCATTAGCGGCGGGATTATAGGCAGTTGAAGCCACATTCTGAATTCGGTATTTATCGCAGAACCGATAGAATACCTGCTTATGAATTGGGGACCGTATCATGGATGATCCGCCCAGGGACGCCAAATCGATAGATGACATGGTGTTTGATGAAATTAACCATGTTAGAAGTTTTAACTTCAACAGTGGTAAGACTTCTGCCCATTTTGAAAAGTAATCGTTTATTGCCAGGATAAACCGGCGTTCTTTTGTCGAAGAGGGGCTGATTGGCCCTACAACATCGATTCCCCATGCTTCAAATAGCCATGAAGCAACAGTTGGGTGTAGCAACTCTAAGGGCTGGTGTGTGAAGTCCGCATGAATTTGACATACTTTACACCTTCGTGCATATTGGATGGCATCGGCTATCATGGTTGGCCAATAGTATCCAAGCCTATGCAACCTGTCTTTGAGCTTTGGACCTGGCTGATGAGCTCCACATATGCCGTCATGTGCTTCTTTAAGCACTTCCTGCGCCTCTGAATTAGAAAGGTAACGGAGGAGGACACCATCATACGAACGGCGGTAAAGTGTCTTCAGAGTTGGATCGTAGTAAAAACGGAGAGACCTTCGTCTGATAGATGCCGCTTCTTTAGGATCGTTTGGCAGCAGACCGTGTAAAGCATAGTCGATGAGAGGAAATCGCCAATCTCTCGGCTCAAGATCCGTCGAGATATTATAGATCTCGCTGGTTCTTAACATATGTTTAGGGCAGACAAGGTGTCGAGTCGCCACTGTGAGGTGATATTCGGTGTCGACTGGCAAGGCTAGTGTTGTTGCTAATGTAGCAAGAGCATCCGCCTTGGTATTCTGAGATCGAGACACGTGCCCGATGTAGAAGCCATCAAACAGATCAGCCAATTCGATGACCGTGTGGTAATAAGGCACCAAGTCCTCGTGACGGACCTCATATTCGCCTTTAACCTGATTGATAATCAGTTTTGAATCGCCGTAAGCTTCAAGGTAGTGTACCCCCATTCCGTGGGCGAGCTGAAGGCCAATAAGTAGAGCATTATATTCCGCTACATTGTTAGAGTATGATTCTGTCAAAGAAAATGCTCTAGGAAGGACATGATTCTGTGGAGAGATAAACACAACCCCCACGCCGGCGATGATCCTGCCCTTAGGACCTATTCGTGATGCTCCATCGAAGAACATCTGCCAAACTTCATCCTCTGAAGTTACATTGGACTCGAAGACTTTATCCGGAATATCTTCGTGAAGTTTTGAGTTTTCTGGGACTGGATGAGCAGCCAAAAACTCCGCAAGGGCCGGCCTTTAACCGCCTTTTGAGGGATAAAGATCATGTCGTATTGAGACAAAAGAAGTCCCATTTAGCCAATCTTGAATTCAGTGATCCTGGCTTCGTCATGAGAAGACGCAAAGGATTCACTCTGGAGATGACATGTATGGTTTGGCTAACCAAATAATGTCGTGTCTTCTGAATAGAAAAGACAAGAGCTAAGCACTCCTTCTCGATAGGATTATAGCGAGATTTCGCCCCTATCAAAGTCTGCTCAGATAATAAATGGCCTGTTCGTGACCGTTGTCGTCTTTTTGAGCAAGCAGGGCACCAAGAGAATGGTCCATAGCTTTCATATAAAGCAAGAATGGTTTCCCTGATGTGGGTGCTACCAAGACTGGAGGTTTTATGAGATATGTCTTAAATCCTCATAAGCTTCCTGATAAGCTTGATCCCATACAAAGGAAGCACCCTTTTTCATGAGTCGAGTGAACGGTTGACAACGGCCTGAGAGATTTGCAATGAATCTTCTGATATAAGCCAGTCTACCTGCAAGCCTCTAAGCTCTTAAGATTCCTCGGTGGATGCATGCTCTGAATGACTTTGACCTTGTCTGGGTCAAGATGAATTCCTTTTGATGTAACAATAAACCCAAGGAACTTGCCACTCGAAACTCCCAAGAAGGATTTTGTCGGATTCATTTTCAGTTGATGAGCCCGCATTATGTCGAACATCATTCTCAAGTCACGAAGATGGTCGTTCTTATTGCGGCTTTTGACAGCAATGTCGTCGACATAGCATTCTACCATTTTTCGGAGATGATCGCGGAAGATTGTACTCATTGCCCGCTGATAGGTTGCTCCGGCGTTCTTCAGTCCGAAGGGCATCACAGTGTAGCAGTATACCCCCAATGGTGTTCGGAACGAAGTATGCTTCTCGTCGTCGGGGTACATTTTGATCTGATTATACCCTGAAAAGCCATCCATAAAAGACATTCTTTCGAATCCACAGGTGTTGTCAATCATGACATCGGTGTTGAGCAGTAGGAATTCGTCTTTAGGACAAGCTGTATTGAGATCACGGTAGTCGATGCAGATCCGTATTTTCCCATTCTTCTTGAGGACAGGAACGATATTAGCAACCAATCTGGATGTTCTTCCCGTATGAAGCCACATGCAATGAGCTTATGAACTTCGGCTTCAATAGCCTCCATAATGTTCGGGCGGAACCGACGTTGTTGCTGCTTGACTGGCTTGACATCGGGTCTGATATTCAGACGATGCATGGCGACTTGTGGATCAAGTCCGGGCATGTCTTCGTAGTTCCATGCGAAGACGTCTATATACTCCTTTACGAGTATTATTAATTTTTCTTTTTCCATAAGTGATAAGCTCTCACTTATAAAGATGGGCTTAGGGTGATCTTGACTACCCAAGTTGACTTGCACCACGTTGTCTTCAGTAGGTGGGTCGCGTAGTTCGAATCGCTTTTCCCATTGGAGATCTAATTGTTGAGCCCATGGTTCCTCATCAGTAGCTTCCGCTGGCTCTAATTGACTGCTTGAGGTCATATTAACGGTGAGATTCTCGAGCATCATCCCACACTGACATCTGAGTCCCACTCGGAGGATGAGGCAGAATGTGATGGAATTGGTTCGTCATCCCTGAATTGAACCGTTGCTGGCGATGTGGGTGTAACGTATCCCAACCCTCTGCGTGTATTATTATAGTAATTTGCAGGCTTCCCTTTTGGCACAAAGTTACGCAGCAAACTACGCCTCCCTTTTTCGAAATTCAGGCCCTCTCCATGTTTTAGGTTGTACCCCATTTTCTTCATAATATGGCACGCTGGTCGTGCGTAATGAAAGAATTGTGGGGTGTCTGAGTCTGAACTTGAATCTGTGGCTGTGGATCCTTGTGGTTGGGCTCTACTAAATATTATTGGTACTTGACCTTCTTTGGATGGAGGGATCACTAAAACGGCCCCTTCTACAGATTTCATGGGTGTGTTGGATGCACTTGGTCTATGTAAAGGGACGTGCAGAGAGCTATCCATGATGGATTCAAACAACCCAATACTCGTAGGATAATCAAAAGAAATATTATCATTAATTACCCATTCACCCTCATCTTAGAAGGAGTGTTACATTGGGGATTATTAAGACATGCTATAATCGGTTCACCAATCAAAATTGCTAGCATGTCTACTTCAGATTCTGAATCCGCTTCATTGCCACTATCATCATCATCCGGCAATGGTTGTTTCGATGTTTCACCGGTCTCTTGATACAGAAGAGCGTCAGTGAAGTAATTTTCCACCCCTTTGAATGGCTGATTCTCAGCGAAGAAATTTCGAACTGTCGCGTCATCTTCAACATATTTGAAGCACTGGTGCAGAGTGGAGGGAATGATCCAGTTGGCATGGATCCACGGTCGTCCTAGCAGCAAGTTGTATGACGTGTCAGTGTCAATGACATAGCATGTCACTTCTGACTTCAGGCTCCCGATTCGGCAACGGAGTCGAATTTTCCCAAGTGGATGACTACTCCCGGCATTGAAACCGTATATCGTAGTAGTGGTTACGGACAACTATATAGTGGTATACTGAGGAAGTAGAGGAGCCTTTTGGGGATGATGCTGAGTGCAGACCCCGGATCAACCTGTACCCTTTCAATGCATGTTGAATCGATGTATCCGGTGTAGTACAGAGGTCGATCGTGCTTGTTGTCTTTGAGAAGCATATCTTTCGCTGTGAAGGTAATAGCGGGCACCTTTGATTGTACCTGATGGCATTCAGGGCATGGAGACTGAGCGTCGTCTTTAGGGATATCTGGCATATATATCAGGAATGATTCTGAATCAGCCAGCGCATCTCTGAGCGTTTCTCTTGTCTCTTTTGAGAGACGAAGGAGCTCGTGTATTGTAATACGAGCCGGGATATTGGCCAGCTGGGCCAATATGTCAAAACGAAAGGGCGTGTCAAGCCCTGGGCCTGAAGGCTTCTTCAGGACATGGTCGAACCAGACTTCCTTAGGCTTCTCCTTTCCCTTGGTTGGAACCAAAGCGGATGCTGACGTCATTTGCTATTGTGTCTCGTCAGTAGCTCTCTCATACTGCTTTAAGTGTGATTTTTTGGATCGAATACCCGTCGGCTGAGGTACATCAGCCTGCGTCATGCAGGCGTGCTTTTCTCCTTCAGAATCACTGAGGGAAGCTGACGTAAGATTGTCATCGTCTGGCGGGATGGAGATGACATTGCAAGATTTGCCCTTCGACTTGGACTTCTTTGAAACCCATTGTTCATCTTGGACAAGGTCTGGGTGTATCCACATGACTTCCCCTATCTCCAGTGTCAAGGGAACAAGACCCCTATTATCTTGAGTCTTAACTGCAGGATATTTGACTTCTAGCCGTGGCGTAGGGACTGGATAAGTTCCGTCAGGAACTGTGACCTTTGGGGTTTTGCCGAACTCGAGGGTCACCATATTGGCAGTGACTTTCTTCTGCTCTGACTTCAGTGTCAAGACTCCGGCGTCGATCAAGGCTTGAATTCTGTCCTTGAGGACAAAGCACTTGTCGGTAGGATGGTGAATCATCCTGTGGTAGAGACAGTATTTGGGATCGTTCGTGCGTCCTATCTCATTGGGACGTCGAGCCTCTGGTAGCTTCATTTTATTCCCTTTGTGGGAATGGTAATGTGACCACCTGATCGTCTCTGAAGGAGTACTGTTTCGGAGGGAACTTAGACTCCTGATTATTGAAGCCGCTCTTCTTGGCCTTCGGCTGCATATCCTCTGACAATTCTACGGACATAGTCTCCTTCCTTTGGCTTGAGAAGACTGCGCCATGTCGCCGCGTCCTTTGTTGTTCATACCCCATTTGCCTTTAGGGGTGGATGGTTCGAACTTTTTAGCTGACTTTTTGGCTATCTCAGCTTGTTAGACCAATTCTTTCCAGGTATGGGCTTTGACAGCCCCCATGCGAATCTCTACTTGGTCTAAGAAGTTGTGCCTGTACGTTTGTAAGAGCATGGGTAATGGCATCCCTGCTGGGCACATCAAAGACAAGTCTCTGAATCGCTCAATGTAGTCGCGGATAGATTCGCCCTTCTTCTGTACGGTGGAGAGGAGCTTGTCCATGGTTACCTCGGTATCGTCCTCATAGAAACGAGAGGAATCGGGTTTTCAGGTCGATCCAAGAATTGACAGAGCCCGGAGGGATACTTCGGAACCAGTCAAATGCTACTCCCTTTAAGGTGCCAATGAACAGCCTAGCCATGATGGCATCATTGTCTATAACATTATCGGTCTGAGACCGGAAATAGTAGATGTGCTGGTTTGGCGAGCTTTTACCATCGTACATGTGTAACGTCGGCGGTTTGAACTTTGGTGGGTATGGCACTGAATCCCACTCCAGCGGGTAAGGACGGACTGTCCCTACTTTCTTTAATTCATCCCTCTGAGCTAGGGATGTGATTTGAGCTTGGATGCCTTTAAGGACTTCAGCGTCCAAAGAAGAACCCTCTTTCGACTTCTCTGTCCTTGGCTGTTCATTGCTAAGACGTTCTTCCTCATCATGGTTACTTCCGGTATCATTATTATTCCGGTTATTGAGGAGTTGAGCGAGCATCTGTTGAATGTTGTCCAAAGCTTCTTGTGGGTTTTGGAGTTTGCTCCTGAGCTTCCAAACGCCGACGAAGGTCGTCATTACCATTGTCAGCCATATTAACTGATGCTCTGTCTGTTCGTACTGAGCTGACTATCGCCAAAGAGGCATACCCACTATCTTCATCTTCTTCATCGGACCACTGGACTGATCCTCTCTTTGGTTCTGGTGAGGCTACTGCCGTTGAGGAAGATGGCTGCTCATAACTGTAGGGTATTGCAACCCTAGATCTGGTATTTCGGAAGACACCTTCTTCGTGTATCAGGACTTCGCCCAAGTCGGGGCTATAATCTGGATCTGGGGAGCTGTAGGGAGTGTCGTGGGATGCTTGTCTGCCTCTGCGCAGCTCTCGTCCTCTTCCGGTCATATTAACGGATGCAGAGGGTAGATCTCGCGATACGCTCCTTTTGTAATGCTTCATCGGAGCTTGCGCCGTCAGTCGATCGAAAACTGACCGTCGACCTGGAGGAGCGGCGGGGTGGTCCCAACCGGCAATGGACCGAGTGGACTGTCACCAACTGACATCCCACTTGTTGACAACAGGGGGGAGTAGTTTGGAAAGATTCTGACCTCCGTTTACTTGTCAAGAATTCTCGCAAGTCAGACCCAGTTGGGCTTAAACGATCCAGCGCAGAGGCTCTTTGGATCGCGCATAGGACGATGTCCTGCTCCTTTTATCACAGCAAAGGGGATTAGCACAGAATAATGCTTCAGCTCTAGCTTCGCGGCTAAGAACCTTGGGAATGTCCTTGGGTGCTGAAGCTGCATAAGCAACGCTATCAACACTTAGGGATAATCCCTTAGCTCCGCTACGAGGCGCGAGCTTAGCGCTTGACGAACTGGGGAGCGGAGCACGCTGTGGTGCTTTATCCGCTATGCTGCTGCGAAGGCGATTAGCCCTAAATAGTGTTTTGACCCTAAGTTCGCGGCTAAAAGCTTGGGAGCGCCCTTGGGCGCTGAAGCTGCATAAGCAACGCTATCAGCACTTAGGGACAATCCCTTAGCTCCGCTGCGACGAGCGAGCTCAGTACTTGAAGAACTGGGGAACGAAGCACGCTTTGGTGCTTTGGTTCCAGCTTGGCGGTTATGAACATCGCGCGTGCCCTGTGGTACAGTAAATTCGCTCATGAGTACGAGGCTAGCGCATGGCGTTACCACTTTTGAATAGGGCGAAGGTATGGTCACGGCTGTAACTTCGCGGCTAACAGCTTTGTTGGAGCAGGCAGGCATCTTGCCTTTTTCTTCGCAAGAGAGACGCACTTGTGGCGTAGCTACGCCTGAGGCTTTACTCAAAGCCTTCTGCTTTGGCCTCCACATCTGCTTTGGCAAGGGAGACATAGGTTCGCAGGAAACCTGACTAGCCATGCGCGAAGCTGAGGGGTGTTGGCAGAATTCTGCTTCTGGTTTCTGTTCTGAAACCTTGGCCATAAAGACCTTTCTATGCTTCCGTGCATGAAGCATTAGACCACCCCCAGAGAGGGCTTCTTCAAATTTTCCTTGGTCGAGGTGAACGACCAGGTTCTCGAAAGTAATAGGCTTGCATTGCGGACCTGCTTTCCTGTTGTGCCAGAGGACCGCGGTAGGCTCGCAGAGAGCCTTATCTGTCTCCGCAGAGACTTGCTTTGAAGATTTAGCCAGAGGGGCTTTGGCCACATTGGCTTCCTTGAATTCAGAGATAGACCCGAAGGTCTGTTCGTTACATTGTGACACTTGATTCTCAGCAGTGGAGAAATCAGTCCCCAGCGGAGTCGCCATCTTGTTTTCCATTGATTCGCAAAAGGGGAAAACTTACAAAAAAGAAAAGGGTCGAGGAGCTAAATTACAAGTATTCTAAAAAGATTACAAGTAGATCTCCTCGGAGATTCTGGAGAAGTGTGCCGGTAGGAGTCTGGTCAGCGCGTGACCACTTTGTCCCTTTGACGATGCGAGCGATGAGATTCCCTTCTCGCCTGGTTCGGGGAATCAGAGAACAGAAGGTTGGTAGACCTTCTTGTTTCTTCTCAAAACCACCTTCACTTAGGAATTCCTTCTCGCCTGGTTCTGGAGATTCCTTGAGAAGAAGGTATTAGGGTATTAGCATCCTGATTAGAGAAGTGATTCTCTGAAGTCTCTGAATTCTTGAAAGCAAGAGAATAGATCTCTGTTCAGCCTCTCTATGCGCACGGTCGTGAAGAAGTCCTCTCGTGCAGGGGTCTCTCTTGCGTGTCGTGGTCCTCTCTTCTTGTGCCCCTGGTGGGCTATTTATAAGGAGAGCAAGGGTATAATTGTCCCTTGAAAATATAGAAACAGATTGAATCAAATCTGTTTAAATCTGGAAAGTAGCCTTGCTACGAGGCTAGAATCAGCTTCTGCGAAGCTAGAAATAGCAGGTCGGTTGATCCTCTTGATCTGTTTTGATCCTTTCCATATAGTTGGAAGATCTCCCTTGATCCTCTTACTCATTTTAGGAGAGTCAAGAGATTATGGCAATCAACTGCCAAATTTGATCTCAGATTTGATCTTGATTGGATTTGATCTCAATCCTGATTAGATTTGATCTTATCTGGAGATTAAATGGTCAAAGGTTGACCATAGCAGACCCGCAGCAGAGCTGCCCGCGTTGAGCTCGCAGCGGAGCTGCCCGCGTTGAGCTCGCAGTGGAGCTGGAAGAAACATCTGGCGAAGTCAGAAGACAGCTCTTCAGCGGAGCTAGATAACGTCTGTGGAGAAGCTACCGAACATTCTTCTGCTTCAAGCGAAGCTAACTCTCTGCGGAGTTAACTGAGCACTTCAGGCGAAGCTATAGGTGAGCTTCCTGACGGAGCTTTGAATAGCTTCAAGACGAAGTTGGATGATCTTAGCCTCTCAGGCGAGGCTATCCCTTTGGGCTCATGTGATGCTAAGTGCTAGCATCTTAGACCTGCTGAGGTCTGTTTAGAGACAATCTGGGCTTACTGTCTGAAAATCACCTAGAGGGGGGGTGAATAGGTGATTATGCTAATCTAAGGCCAATTTAAAAATAATGAGCAATAAGGGTGAGATGAATGCAAATGCAATGCAACAATCTCCCAAAACAAGACTAAGAGCCGTATGCCCCTTGCGGGGTTCTGAACTCCTTCCTCCGGCTTCCTCGTAAAATGAGTTAGAGGTGCGCAATGCAACCTTGTTGTATGGGATTTTGATTGACAATATGAAGTATGATGAATATGGCAATAGCAATCAAAAACACAAAGTAATAGCAATGGAAAGTAAACCAATCGCAAACACAAAGATATGTTATCGAGGTTCGAGCACCCAGCTCTACTCCCCGCCTTCCCCAGAAGGATTCTAGCTACTTCCACTATCACAAAGATCTCAATTACAATGGAGTACCCAACTCCTACAATTTCAGCACAATAGAATTCCTTAGTAATCAAAAGATCACAAACTCTCTCTTTCAAATATCTCTTCCCTTACAAAGGTCCTTAGAGAATATTGAGAAGGAATGAAGCTCTTGTGTAAGTGAAGAAAAAATGAAATCAAATCAGAGAGTATTATCAAGAAAACACTTCTGAAATGAGTGAGAAATATCAGCAAAAAAACCAAGAAAATAGCTCTTTTGAATTTCCAAACTTTGAATTTTTCTCTTGAATAATTGTTGTAAAGAAACTCTCCCCAAACACCCCTATTTATAGGAGAGGGCTAGGGTTTAGGGCTAGGAATTAATTACTGAAGTTAGGAGGTAATTAGTTCCAAATATACCCTTAAACGGATTTTTAAATTCAAAAATCAAAAATAAACAGCTATAAAAATCTGCCCGTTTACTGTTCAACGGACAGATCGGTCGACTGGCCCGGTCGACCGATAGTTCAAAAATCCGACCGTTATGAACTATCGGTCGACTGATCCAGTCGACTGAAAAGATACAGAGAGCAAAACAAACTATCGGTCGACCGATCCGGTCGACTGATGCCTGACTGAGACTTAAAATAAAATTCCGGTCGACTGTCGGTAGACAGTCGGTCGACCGACAGACGTGCACACGGATACGTGCACTCTGCCAGGACTCCGGTCGACTGCCCCGGTCGACCGACAGACATGCACACGGATACGTGCATTCTGCCAGGACATCGGTCGACTGGTGGTAGATAACCGGTCGACCGGCTCAGGCCAAAAGATGAAATAAAAATAGAATTTTGAAGAGATTAACATTTTTATCAAATCTATTTCAAACACAAATTCAGTATCTAACATAATAAAGAATTTGTAGAAGAAAGATTTAGTATTAAAATATTTTTGTATATTTTATAAGAAATAAACTTGGAAATGGTATACGCGTGAAGACGTGTGTGTTTGAGCTTCAAACCTAATCAACATTCTTTAACATACTATAAAGCTAGAAAATAAAACCTAAGGACCTCTGAAGCAATCTTTGAGCCATCCAATGCCTTGCTAGTGCCTTCTCTTCTATGATCCTTCCTTGATGTGCAATTTGCCTTCAATGCTTGTTGGAACTTAGAAGTTTTTGCAAAAGCGAAGCGAATGAACTCTAAACATGGTACAAAACCTGAAACTCATCTAAGATAAAAGATTAGTACCAAATAGCACTTATTTGGTTTGTTATCATCAAAACACAAAACAATGGAGAGTGTAACCTCTTGGGCTAACAATCTCCCCCTTTTTGATGATGACAAAACAAATAGGCTATTTACAAAAATATAGGGATGAGAAAAACTCCCCCTCAAATTATGCTATATTTAAAACATGTAAGTATGCTCTAGATACCAATAATTGAAATGAAAAATAGAAATGATGCACCAATTATGGAAATCTATTTAAAACAACAATAAAACTCAAAACTTGCACTTGATACCAAAAATACCAAAAATCAAAAATTGCTCCTTGATACCAATTTTAAACTAAAATACCAACTAAAATACAAAAACTCATAAAACCAAAACATCAAACCAAAACATCATATAAATTCATATGGAACCAACCAAGACCAAATGAACTTATTTTTGTCCATGTTAACTTATTCTCCCCCTTTTTGTCATACATCAAAAAGGGTTAGAAAAACATGTTTAATCAATAATACACAATTTAATTCTCCACAAATAAACGAAAATCTAGCAAAATCAAGTGGTTTTGTGAAAATATCGGCTAGTTGAAAATCGGTGGAAACATAATCAATATCTATATCACCTTTCTCAAAATGATCTCTAAGAAAGTGATATCTAATCTCAATGTGCTTGGTCTTACTATGTTGATTTGCATTTTTGGTTAAATGAATAGTACTAGTATTATCACAAAATATTTTAATATTTTTATAATGCAAATCATAGTCAAGGAGAGTATGTTTCATCCAAAGGACTTGTGCACAACAAGCCCCTGCGGCAACATACTCCGCCTCGGCGGTTGATAGAGCTACGGAATTTTGCTTCCTAGAGGACCATGAAACAAGACAATTACCGAGAAATTGACATGTTCCACTAGTACTTTTTCTATCTACTCTACAACCCGCATAGTCGGCGTCCGAATAACTAGTCATAGAAAAATCTATAGTTTTCGGATACCAAAGACCTAATCCAATCGTTCCCTTAACATAACGAATAATGCGTTTTACGGCAATTAAATGAGATTCTTTGGGACACGATTGAAATCTAGCACAAAGACACACACTAAACATGATATCCGGCCTACTTGCCGTTAAATATAAAAGACTACCTATCATGCTTCTAAACAATTTAATATCAACATTTTACCTTGTTCGTCCTTATCAAGCTTGGTTGTAGTTGCCATGGGAGTGTTGCATGTTTTAGCGTCTTCAAGTCCAAACCTCTTCACGAGTTCCTTTGCGTATTTGGCTTGAGAGATGAAGTTCCCATCTTGCAATTGCTTGACTTGGAGTCCAAGGAAGAAGTTGAGTTCACCCATGGAGGACATTTCAAATTCTTGTTGCATTACCTTTTCAAAATCCTTGCATAAAACTTCATTAGTAGAACCGAAAATTATATCATCAACATAAATTTGGACAATTAAAATATCATTATCAACATGCTTAGTGAATAGAGTAGTGTCTACTTTGCCTTTAATAAAATTGTTTGAAATTAGAAAACTTGAAAGCCTTTCATACCAAGCTCTTGGAGCTTGTTTCAAACCATACAAAGCCTTATCGAGTTTGAAAACAAAATCGGGATGAGCATGATCAATAAAACCGGGAGGTTGAGAAACATAAACTTCTTCATTAAGAAAACCGTTTAAAAATGCACTTTTTACATCCATTTGAAAAAGTTTGAAATTTTTAAAAGATGCATAAGCTAGTGTTATCCGTATGGCTTCAAGCCGTGCTACGGGTGCAAAGGATTCCTCAAAGTCGATTCCCTCAACTTGAGTGTAACATTGGGCTACTAACCTAGCTTTATTCCTAATGACATTTCCGGACTCATCCAACTTATTCCTAAAGATCCACTTAGTACCAATTATTGGTCTATCGTGGGGCTTAGGAACAAGGTGCCAAACTTGGTTGCGCTCAAATTGATTGAGTTCCTCTTGCATGGCAAGCAACCAATATGGGTCCGTCTCGGCTTCGAGAATGCCTTTGGGTTCTACATGAGAAATGAAAGCAAAGTTACCACATATGTCATGGAGTTTGGAGCGCGTTGTGACTCCTTTGGAAGCATCACCCAAAATGAGCTCCTTCGGATGATTTGTAGCGTATCTCCAAGCTTGGGAAGTGGTTGCGCACTTTCCTCATTATCCTTTGAACTCACCTAAAGGTTCTTGCTTATCTTCTTGTGCGGGTGAGTCCTTCAAGGATAGTCTCTCCATGCTTTCACCTAATGGTTCAATCTCTACAACATTCTCAACAAACACATTAGACTCTTCAAACTTAACATGCATAGTTTCTTCAATAGAAAGTGAAGATCTAATAAAAACTCTATATGCTTTGCTTGTAGAGGAATATCCTACAAAGATAGCCTCATAAGCCTTAGCATCAAATTTACCCAAATACTCTTTAGTGTTCAAAACAAAACATTTGCATCCAAAAACTTTAAAATATGAAACATTTGGTTTTCTAGAATGATACATTTCAAAAGAAGTTTTTGAAGAATTTTTGCATAAATAAATACGATTCGATATATAGCATGCGGTGTTTACGGCCTCGGCCCATAAATATTGAGGGAGGTCGTATTCACTTATCATTGTCCTAGCCATCTCTTGAAGTGTTCTATTTTTCCTTTCTACAACTCCATTTTGTTGTGGAGTCCTAGGACAAGACATTTCATGCTTAATTCCCTTTTCATCACAATAAGTCATGAAGAGTTGGTTAACAAACTCACCACCTCTATCACTCCTTATTCTCAAAATCGGAAAACCTTTTTCTTTTTCAACTCTTTTTCTAAAAATCTTAAAGTGAGAAAAAGTTTGATCTTTATTTTGCAAAAAGAAAACCAAGTAAATCGAGAGAAATCATCAACTAAAACAAATGCAAATCTACTACCATTTAAGCTTTTAGTTTTAGTTGGTCCAAATAAATCCATATGAACTAATTCTAACGGTCTAGTTGACATGATATCCTTGATTGGTTTAAAGGAAGACTTGGTTTGTTTCCCAAGTTGGCACGCACTACAAATGCGGTCTTTCTCAAAACTCAAGCAAGGAATACCCTTCACCAATTCCTTAGAATTAATTCTAGAAATATGTTCAAAAGATGCATGTCCTAATCTTCTATGCCAAAGCCAAGAATTTTCATCAAAAGCATTTAAACATTAGTAGAACACTCTACATTAAGCATGTCAATAATATAAACATTATCATCACGAAATCCGGTCAAAATACAATCATTCGATTTAACATCAAAAATCTTACAAGAAGAATCATCAAAAACAACTTTAAGACCACGATCACAAAATTGGCTAATACTAAGCAAATTATGCTTTAAACCATCAACCAAAACAACATTCTCTATAATAGGAGATGAACCAACTTGAATGTTACCTATACCGATGATAGTTCCTTTGGAATCATCCCCGAAGGTGACGGAGCCACCTTCCATGTACCTTGATAGGGTTGTGAAGTTGTTGATATCCCATGTCATGTGCTCGAACAACCACTATCAAGGTACCACCGCTCCCTACGTCTTGGAGCCTTGGTGTGTACCTACATCAAACATTTTAGGACTTGATTTTGGTACCCACATTTTCTTGGGTCCATGAGGGTTAGAGCCATTAACCCAAACAAGATTATTTGAAGTATGCAATTTATCATAACAAATTTAGCTAAATGTCCATTTTTGCCACAATATGTGCATCTATACACTCTACCATATTTAAAAGCATAGTGAGTGTGTGATTTGTGAGCATTGGCATTGTGAGCATGAAAAGATTTAGCATGTGTGTGTTGTGGGGTGTGAGCATGAGAAATCTTATCATAAGAAACTTTAGCATGAGAAGTATTCTTTTTAGAAAATTTTTCTTCAAGCTTCTTTGTATTAAAAGCACAATCTTTTAAAACTTTTTCAAAATCATTCATCTTAGATTTAAAACAAGAAATTTCATTATTATCAACAATAGGGGTTTTACCCTTACAAGAAATCTTATAAGCATTAAATTCATTTTGAACAACAACAAGATTGGAAGAAAGATCATCTTTTTCTTTTGTAACCAAAGCAAGTTGAGATTTAAGAAAAGCAACTTCCTTTTGTAATTTAAAGCATTCCATTTTCTTGTTATCATAAGTTTCAGAAAGTTCTACAAAAGCATGAACTAGAACTTCCTTACTCAAATCATCATCTTCATTATCAATAGATTCAAGAGATTGAGGGTTTACCTTGGGTGTGTTTGCCATGAAACACATGTTCGCGGTATCCACTCCCTCTTCTTCTTCGGACTCGCTTTCCGAATCCCAAGTGGCCTTGTAAGCCTTCTTTTCTTCTTGCTTCCTTGGCTTGAAGGAGGAAGTCATTTTCTTCTTGAATTCCGGACAATCGGCCATGATGTGTCCGGGCTTGCGGCAATTGTAGCAAATGATCTTTCGCTCCTCTTTGCCTTCAAACTTTCTCCGGAAATTTTGCTTGTTCTTCCGGTACATCCTCTTGATGTTGCGCACTAGGAGGGAGAGCTCCTCATCTTCTTCTTCATCTTCATCATCATCTTCAAGGGTGGATGAAGATTTGAAAGCTATGGACTTCTTCTTTGTTGGAGCGGCCTCTTCTCTTGCCTTCTTCTCCATCTCATGGGTCTTTAGGTTCCCAATGAGACTTATGATGTCCATCTCGTCCTTGTCGTTCAACTCCTTTAAGGTGGTGGCCTTTATCTCCCAAGATGGAGGAAGTGCCCGAATCACTTTGCGCACCTTTTGATCGTTGGAGATGACGTCACCTAATGAAGAAAGACCATTTGTAATTTTAGTAAAACGAGTAATCATACAATCAATGGATTCATCATCAAGCATTCTAAATGATTCATATTGAGACCTCAAGAGATCTATTTTAGCTCTCTTGACTTGTGAAGTCCCTTCATGCGTGACCAATAAGTGTTGCCAAATCTCATAGGCGGATTGGCAATGAATTACCCGTGTAAGGTCATCCTCATTTAAGGCGGTTAAAAGGGAATTTTGGGCTTTGGAGTTAGCCTCATATTCTTTAAAGTCAAGGTCGGTCCAAGTGCTTTCATCACCATCGGGTTCTTCATAGGATTTGGTTAAGGACTTGGCTACTAAGCTACCAAAGATTGCAAGAAAATAGTCATCCTAACCATCCAAATAGGGAAATTAAGTCCATCAAATTTAGGAGGGGTTTTAATGTTGTCGGCCATGTTTACTAGTGTATGTATGGATGAATGAAAATGTTGATTAGCAATATTTTAAGGATCTCTCTAAGGATGTTAAGCCAAACCTAGAGTCCAAGCTCTGATACCAATTGAAAATCACCTAGAGGGGGGGTGAATAGGTGATTATGCTAATCTAAGGCCAATTTAAAAATAATGAGCAATAAGGGTGAGATGAATGCAAATGCAATGCAACAATCTCCCAAAACAAGACTAAGAGCCGTATGCCCCTTGCGGGGTTCTGAACTCCTTCCTCCGGCTTCCTCGTAAAATGAGTTAGAGGTGCGCAATGCAACCTTGTTGTATGGGATTTTGATTGACAATATGAAGTATGATGAATATGGCAATAGCAATCAAAAACACAAAGTAATAGCAATGGAAAGTAAACCAATCGCAAACACAAAGATATGTTATCGAGGTTCGAGCACCCAGCTCTACTCCCCGCCTTCCCCAGAAGGATTCTAGCTACTTCCACTATCACAAAGATCTCAATTACAATGGAGTACCCAACTCCTACAATTTCAGCACAATAGAATTCCTTAGTAATCAAAAGATCACAAACTCTCTCTTTCAAATATCTCTTCCCTTACAAAGGTCCTTAGAGAATATTGAGAAGGAATGAAGCTCTTGTGTAAGTGAAGAAAAAATGAAATCAAATCAGAGAGTATTATCAAGAAAACACTTCTGAAATGAGTGAGAAATATCAGCACAAAAACCAAGAAAATAGCTCTTTTGAATTTTCCAAACTTTGAATTTTTCTCTTGAATAATTGTTGTAAAGAAACTCTCCCCAAACACCCTATTTATAGGAGAGGGCTAGGGTTTAGGGCTAGGAATTAATTACTGAAGTTTAGGAGGTAATTAGTTCCAAATATACCCTTAAACGGATTTTAAATTCAAAAATCAAAAATAAACAGCTATAAAAATCTGCCCGTTTACTGTTCAACGGACAGATCGGTCGACTGGCCCGGTCGACCGATAGTTCAAAAATCCGACCGTTATGAACTATCGGTCGACTGATCCAGTCGACTGAAAAGATACAGAGAGCAAAACAAACTATCGGTCGACCGATCCGGTCGACTGATGCCTGACTGAGACTTAAAATAAAATTCCGGTCGACTGTCGGTAGACAGTCGGTCGACCGACAGACGTGCACACGGATACGTGCACTCTGCCAGGACTCCGGTCGACTGCCCCGGTCGACCGACAGACATGCACACGGATACGTGCATTCTGCCAGGACATCGGTCGACTGGTGGTAGATAACCGGTCGACCGGCTCAGGCCAAAAGATGAAATAAAAATAGAATTTTGAAGAGATTAACATTTTTATCAAATCTATTTCAAACACAAATTCAGTATCTAACATAATAAAGAATTTGTAGAAGAAAGATTTAGTATTAAAATATTTTTGTATATTTTATAAGAAATAAACTTGGAAATGGTATACGCGTGAAGACGTGTGTGTTTGAGCTTCAAACCTAATCAACATTCTTTAACATACTATAAAGCTAGAAAATAAAACCTAAGGACCTCTGAAGCAATCTTTGAGCCATCCAATGCCTTGCTAGTGCCTTCTCTTCTATGATCCTCCTTGATGTGCAATTTGCCTTCAATGCTTGTTGGAACTTAGAAGTTTTTGCAAAAGCGAAGCGAATGAACTCTAAACATGGTACAAAACCTGAAACTCATCTAAGATAAAAGATTAGTACCAAATAGCACTTATTTGGTTTGTTATCATCAAAACACAAAACAATGGAGAGTGTAACCTCTTGGGCTAACTGTCTGCTTCACTAGATGTAGAGTCCAAGTTGCTGCTTTGTCCCTTGGGGATGAATGAAAACTGGTCGTCAGCTTATCTGTCACTTGTCTTTTGTAAATGTCAACAAGTACAGAACTGGTCGTCAGCTTGTCTATCACTTGTCTTTTGTAAATGTCAACAAGTTTAGACATTGTTCGGACCAATCAGCCTATCTGTCACTTGTCTTTTGTAAATGTCAACAAGTTTAGACATTGTTCAGGCCAGTAAGAATCTTGTCTTTTTAAAGTGCCAACAACATATATATAGAAAATATGTATGAGGATACAAAATTGAAATATCATGAAGATCATGTGTATTACACATACTTATCCAGCCCATTCATGCACATTAAAAAAGTTTTTCAATTTAGAGCATACAAGGCATGGTCGCCCATCCAACCGCCCTTTCGTTGGTAGGTTTTCAAAAATAGGATTTGAAATTAATTTTAAATTGAAAGCACTACCAAATGAAGAATAAATAACTAGTTAAAGTAGTTTTTAAAAACTAGTTAAAGATCCTTCAAACATGAAAACAAATCATATATCCTATGAAGCATGTTAAAAACACAAGAGTTGACACTTGATATCTATAGAGCCTAAAAATTTTCATGAAGACAATGTCATGAGTAAACAAATGAAATGTGAGTGCACAAAAATCACGTGAAAAGCATATTCATGAAAATAATCAATAAAGCTCAAGATAAATAAAAAAACATGAAAATCATAAAAATATATTTTTCATTAAAATCAAACTTCAAGGTATATGTATGTTTTATCCAAAGCTAAAAATATACATACATATTCTAAACATAAACAAGTCCATAATAGAATTTTGCATGAAGGCAAGTGACTTAAGGGTATACATGTATATTTATTAGATTTGGACAAAAATTACATACACATGAAGCAAAAACATACTCAAGAATAGGGAAAACAGTATAAATAAAAGAATCATCAAAACTAAGTTATACATGTACATGTAATGAGTACAAATGGGCAATGAAGCACAAACATCTAATAATCAAGTGTAGCTCACTACTTGTACAAATATATACACAAGTTTTAAAGAAAACTACATCTAAACAAGTATTCTCTTCATGAAGTACAAACGAAAACATGATCATAAAAACAAGCTAAAAATTATTAATGTAAAATCATGAAAACAAAAAAGAGTTTAGAGATAGTTACAAACCATAAGAACTATACTCTAAGTCTCCAAAACATGGTGGTCCTCCCACCAAACTTCCTTGATAGCGGTGCATCAATTATGTATATCCATCTAACCCATGTATCCACCACCAAGGCACCAACCCTATCACGTCATGTGAGAGCCCACACCTACATCAAACACAAGTGGTGGAGATTTTGATACCCATTTTCTTTTGGTTCCACGGGGGTTAACATTATTTGGAACCCAAACATTTTTATTAGTACAATTTATATGATTTTTCTTATCAAAACAGAACTTTGCTAAATGGCCATTGCGGCCACAATGTGTACACTTGTACACTCTAGCATGCACATGAGAATGAGTGTGATCATAATGTGCAAATTGTGCATATGTATGCCGTGGGTGATGTGCATGAACATGTGGAGCTTGTTTGTTTTGAAACAAGGTTTCCAATTTAGAATGATTATATGCACAATTGCTCAAAGTTGAGCTTAAATAATTTATTCTATTTTTCAAGACTTGAATCTCATTTTTATTAATTGTAGCATGAAGATCATGGCAAGAATGAGAATCAACAATCTTTTTCTTTTTAGAAATATTTTCTTTTTCTATTGAAACAATTTTTCTTTTCAAAGAGTTATTTTCATCCAAAGCAATCTCTTTTTCTTTTTCCACCAAAGTGATTTTATTTTTCAAAAAATTATTTCCTCACACATATCATTGAATTTAGAAGACAAGAAAATATTCTCCTTTTTTAAAAATTTATTTTCTTTTGAAATGCATTCAATTTTATTTTGAAAAGAATCTTTTTCTTTTGAAATGGACTCATATTTATTTTTCAATCTTTTATGGTCCTTTTAAGCAAATCATATTTTTCAAGAAGTTGTTGACAAAATGAAGCAAGCTCATCATATGGCATGTCAACATCCTCATTAAGCTCGGATTCAAAATTTACCTCAAGGGGGTTATCCCCTTGGACCATGTAGCATATATTGGAAGCATCACTTCCATCATACAAGTCGCTCCCCATATAGTATTGCTTTCGTTTGGCAAGTGAGACTATAGTGTTCCATACTACAAAAGCCGAATCAAAATTAGCAACCCTAGATAAATATTCATCATTTAGGGTACTCTTTAAAGCATGAAGGGCTTTTGCATTAGCCTCAACGTTTTTGCTATTTAAACAATATGAATCTTTAATAGTGGCAAAATAAACATGAATACCTAGGGTTTTGAGATACATGGACATCTTAACTTTCCAAGTTTGAATATTAAAAATGTCAAATATGGGAGGTGACATGAAATCCATGTGTGTGTTAAATAAATATTGTGATTAGCTAAAAATGAGGATATTTAACTTAAGGTTGTTAGACCTAAATCAAGAGCACCAAGCTCTGATACCAATTGAAATCACCTAGAGGGGGGTGAATAGGTGACTAGCTAATCTAATGATGAATAATGCGGAATTAAAAACTATTTATGCAAACTAAAAACTATTATGCTAAGCATACAAAGTATAACACAAGAGTGTAGCCAAATTCCCGGTGAAGGGCGCGGACTATCTCATCAAGATTCCTCTCGATAACAGTTGAGGTGCCGCTGTGGCTCTCTTGGTTAAATACAAGTGTGAGCAATAATCCCACGCATATATCAATAAGGCATAAGATATATCAATTATATAATGATAAAAGCAATATAATCATGCAAAATATAAACACAAGTGAGAGATAGAGAGAGAAATCACAAACATAAGAGATTTGTTTCGAGGTTCGAGCACCCTTGCTTTACGCCCCCGCCTTCAACACTATGAAGGATTTTCACTATAAATGATCCCACCGGATCACTCGGTGCCACAACACCTATAAGGAGTTCACACTAGAACTCTTGGACTAACTAGTCCCCTCACTTGTTCCCGCAAGAACAAACACACGCAAGCACACTAGCTTGCCGAGGCCGCACCTCTACACCGAGCTCCCACAAGAACTCGAAACAACACGAACCCGCAAGTTCGCCTCCTCAAATACAATGATGAAACACTTTGATGATTTCAACACTTTGATCACCTAAAAACACTCTCACAACAACTCTCTTATAGGATTGATATAGCAATGAAGAGCTCAAGTATGTGTGAGAAAAACTTGGATAGATGTTGTGGTGAAAAACTCAAGAAATCACTTTTGAAAACCCTCTTGAAAAACTCTCCTTTTGATATGAAAATATTGGCTCTAAAACAAGTGGAGAAAACCTCTGAAATAGATGGGAAAAACTAGCATAAAAAACTCTCCAAAAATCTTATAGAAAACAGTCCAAGGGAATCCCAATTTATAGGCTCCCAAAATATGACCGTTGGAGGCCAACTCAGCAGCTGATGCTGCTGTCAGTCGACCGGCCAACGGTTAGATTTTCAATCGTTGCGCCATCGGTCGACCGCCCGCTCGACCGAGGCCTGGATACAAAGAGCAGAGCTCTCTGCCGGTTGACCGCCCCGTCGACAGGGGCCAGATCCAGAGAGCAGAGCTCTCTGGCGGTCGACCAGGTCGGTCGACCGGCCCTCCAGCCAAACTGGCTGTGCACGTTTGTGTACATTGGTCAACCGGACTGGTCGACCGACTTCTGTCTCGGTCGACTGTCCGGTCGACCGGCAGAAGGCCTGGTCCAACATTTTTTAGGGATAAAAACTTTGTCTTTTTATCTTTAATAAAATCTCATAAATTCTCATAAATTCTACAGAAATAAGTTCATTGATATACTTTGATATACGAACATGTTTGATTAAAAATCAAAACATATTACAAATATTTTGAACTATTTTTGTGATTAGAAATTTTGACTTTAAATAAAAATCGTATTTTTCAAAAGCAATCTCCAAATTGAATTTTCAAAACTTCTCCAAATATAAAAACAAGATATTTTAGACACTTTTGAAGCTTAGCGTGTATGGATATGTTCACTACACATATGAGATGAAATATCTATGTTTTTGATAATAAGCTCTAAATTAGTTTTGACAAAACACATGTATATTTTGAAGCTTAAAAACCAAACCGGTATTTTCTAAAACACATATAAATTTTGTGGTGTGTAAATGAAATTGAGCAATCCACTAACTAATCTATCATTTACATTTATCTAAAACCAAATCTTAACACTTACAAACATGACACAAGTCTTCTTGAAAGTCTTCACTTGAAAATCTTCTTCTTCTTCTTGACTTGGTCCAAACCTTGATCCAATAAGCTAGACTCGTCTTGAGTATTTGATGCAATTTTGATGCACGAACTCTTGAATCAACACGTGCTAGCTTCAAAACTTGACTTTGAATCCTTTGTTGAAGCTAAATACCTACTAAGATCTTGATCAAATATCTGAGACTAAATGAACACAAGATCATTAGTACTATAATTACATGAGTTAATTATCATCAAAACTAGAGTGATGGGCCTCTGGGCCAACAGGGCATGCAAACCCAGAGTCATCAGAAAGCGACCTAATGAGTGATAAAATGAAGAAAACAGTAATATATATTATAATAGTAATAGAACCACAATAATATATAATATATGTTTAACTACCACTGATACAATATAAATATGCTAACGATCGGTATAGCTAATGTAAATGTTATATTCCCACTATAACAATAGTAATACCTAGCATGCATGCTATAACGGTGATACTATTACAATCTTATACAATTATATAATAGGAATAGCAATTAATATTATCGAGAAGAGTCTTATACATATCACTAACCTTTATACTTTAGGTTATTATAATCAAAAGGAGTTATACCATTTATATGTTATTATCAGTATGTAGAATAAAATATAATATTTAGTGACATATCAATATAATCAACTTGTATAAGTAACATATATCATCTTTTATTATTTTTTATCTAAAGTTTAAAGTCTAGTAAGATGGTATCGTGAATAATATAAATAATATGAACATTTATACATGAAGTACACATAATAATCATAATAATATGAAGATAACACATGGAACATGGAATACATAGAATGCTGACTATATGTGTACATGAATTATATGTCTGTGAAAAATAAAGGAAATGCAAAATATACATGTGACATGATGGTAGATAAGATAACAGAAAGTGTAATAAGTATAAATGGACAATAATATACATTTATCAAACAAGTAATGTTATTTATATAATAATAACAATCAGTACCACCTGATATTTTAATCTATCTCTTCTAGTGTCTCATACCACTGACAGTTCATACCGGAGCTCGTACTCCATCAGAACTCATCCGAATATGGCATACGGGTACCATGAATCGAACGTGAGAGTGATCAAATAACAACCATTTTCGACGTCACTATTATTTTTTTTTTTTATGTTAATTGGAAACCCAATGATCAATGAGCTCTAATCAGGTGGGTGTACCCTGTGCATACCCAGGATCATGGTCTTAAACAGACCCTGGCTGCTGAGACTAGGGCCAGCCCGCTAAGGCGAAACAAGTAATGGGAAACAAAAAGCGGGAAGGTAGCTAGCACTACCATGTCCTCTGCAGTGGGACTACTATAGATTCATGACATCCACCTGATAAGATTTAGTCCACTATCAAGTCTCTCCATCCTCATGTTATATTTATTATAAAGGTACATGTAATATAATAATAGGACATGAACTTTGTTGATATCATAAAACAAGATAATGGGAAACGAGAAACAAGAGATGTGGGATTCTAGAGGTGGCTCCCGTGGCTTAGATCCACGTGGCACTTATTCCACACATCGCATATCAACTAAACTCACGTCCAGAAACAGGAGTATCATATCGGTATCAGTAACAAGAAACAGTAATGTAACAGAAATACAAGAATATCCATGTAAGAGAAACAGTGATCCATGCAATAGAAATTTAGAAGTAATTAATCCATGTATACTGGTGAATCTATGTAAGTGTTATAAGAACATAAAATAACCATGTACAGAGTATTTGTATAATAGTGATACAAATATATGAGATAAGAGTATCCAGTAAAATAGCGTATCCGTGTATCAGTGGTACATGAACTGAAATAATAGTATACAGTGTAACAATATCTGTGTAATGATGATAAATGTATATGAAATGACAGTGTCTGATGAGATAACATATCATGTCACGGTGCTACAAGTACGTGAAATAATAATGTTCAGTGTAATAGAATATTCGTGAATGAGGGTACAAGAATATACAAGTAACGGTAACTAATGTAAATAGTGTCCAGTGTATCAATGGTTATACTCATATTTTCGGTAACTATAATTGTGTTAGGGTGATGTAGTTAATATGAATATATGGAAATCGATATAGATCAGTGTTTGTGCCCGAGTTTAATCACTTTCCGAGTCAGTATTGAATCATGTGCCTATACATCATGAAATTGAATCACCAATCTTTCAAGATCAACATATTGAACTTGACCAATATCATACTTTTGAAAGGCCCACTGACAAATTCGAAAGTTTTCATTTCATGAAATTGAACTCAATCAAGAATGTGACCCGATCCTCAATTATGTGATACAGCTCAAATTTCTGAATCAATACTGACTTCTGTTGTGTTATCCAATTTGAGCAACATTTTAGAGTCAGTTTTGATTCCCATATCTGTCATTCTTGAACTTGAATCACCAATTTTTCAAAGTCACATTCTATTGTGGAGAAATGTGATTGTCGAAAAGACAGAGTTTAAGGAAAGTGCTATCTGAAGTGTGATGGTCTCTGAATTCTCGCAATTTAGTCGCATTAGCAAGGGTTATGCGGGTCGATCCTCAGGAAGAGACGCGATGGAAGTTTTTTAGTACTATTGTCATTGTTGATTTCTTCTCTATTTAAGAACTTAGAAAAGAAGAAAATAGACGAAAAGAATTGTGTTTTATATAGAGAATTGTTCTAATCTAAAAAAAAAGTTCACTGCTTAATATAATCAACCACCATAACATGCTAACATTTAATAAATAAAATCTTCACTTTAAATCTAACAACATGATAATCTATCACAAATTTCAAGTAAGATATATAAGATAGAAATAAGGCTATGATTGAAATAATATTAACCAAGATTTAAAATTAAAATATCAAGATTATTCATCAAGCATAAGGTAAGAAAAATCATTAGAAAGTACTAATAAATCTTAACCCTATTTGAAATAACACTAATTAAAGTTTAACATTAAAGTATCAAGATATTCATCAAGCATAGATTAAGAAAACAATTTAAGAAGTGCTAACAAATAATTGATCTGGTTCCCATCCTCATGTGCCTTCAAGATCATTCTAGGTTTAAGCATGCATATGATTCAATTGGGTTTAATTACTAGACTTAGATGTGATGATGGTGATATATTAGCAAACAATGAGAAAAAAGATCTAGCTATTCATGATCTAAACTAAACTAAGAAAGCATGTAAAAGAAAAAAATATAATGAAAGCAAATAAAGAAAGCAATTAAATATCAATGAAAAGAAAATAAAAGAATCTTTATTGAAGCTGTCACCTTGAATTACAAGTGCTATCTCCTTCTTTACAAATCTCTCTCCAACTAAAACTAGAAATTACAATGGAGTAGAAACTAAAGAAAAATCCTAAATTAGATCCCAAGATTAGATCTAAGATACTCTCTGTTGCTGCCTCTGGTATGCCATTTATAGGAAAAATAGGAGGTTGAGTTCCAATTGAATACTTGCACCCAACCGCCAATCCAACTGACAATATAGGGGAGTCTGGGCCTACGTTTTAGTATGTGGCTTCATCTCGTCCGTCCTCCTAGAGATTTATACTCAGATCCTTATCTAAACTCTGGATTTTGAAATACTTTCCTTTCTTAGATAATTTAGAAAACAAGTTATCTCTTAATCCGAGTTTAAATTCAATTTTCCTTCTTTATCTCTGACTTAGAGTTCAAGTAACTTGATTTGAATTGATTATCCCTTTTATCTCTGAATTAGGATACAGATTATCTCTTCTATACTTCTCTTCATCTTTATTTCAAATTGATTATAATTTGAAATTCAAATTTAGATAGGATAATTAGATAGATAAGAAGCTTCTTCTACTCTTATCTTCCTTTTTAATATAACTACACACCATAAACAAAAAGACAATTAAATAGCATAATAAATAAGGAATGATCAAGGATAAATGTGCAAATGTGACAGTAAATATATAAAATTGAGATGCAATCAAAATGAATGTGAACTAGAGTCTCAACTTCTTGATTTGAACCCACTTCTTAAGAAAATTTCGACTCCAGAACCTTTACTTGATTTCAGTAAAATTCCTGAGTCAGTATTAATTCTTGTACTTCCTGAGACCAAATCAATCATTCCAGCATATCACATTCCATTCTGAGATAAAGGTGTTGAACAAAATGACTCTGAAATTATTTTAATTTTTGAAAATTTGATGGGGTAAAATTTCTAATAAAAATCATACATGTATATATTATAATAGTGGGTTATATTAAAGAGGTCATTGATGGGTTCTTACAAACTTCACATTCTCTTGATTGGGCCGCATTTTGTGCATCAATCAGACCTCCACTAGAACACCACTCTGAGGTGAATTCTCCTTCCCTCTATATTTTCATGTATACATACATTAACGATATATTGAAGACAATGCCTGAGATAATTGTGGGGAGGGTCTACTAACATAGAGTTTTTAGATTTTTCTTTCTTTTTATTTCTTTTAGGATATTCTTAGATTCTTCTCTTTTGTCTAGGATTTTCCCTTTCTTTAAAAACTTTTTTTAGACAAGAGAAAAAGTTTTTATCTATTTTAAAGAAATTAAGATGATCTTAAAAATTAAGGAAACCACAATATGACATCTTAAATCTAGTCGAAATAATGAATCTTTTTTTAGAATTATAAGTTAAATAAGAAAGATTGGAAAGATAATTTGATCTTGAATTTTTGCCTTAGAGAGTATGCACTTCACACTTACACATTTTTGAGATGAAAATAAAGACTTAAAATGCTATAAATAAAAAAATAAATATTTTATATATGAAACAAAAATCACTTATAAAGCTGGATAATTATGCCTCGTGAAGCATAATTATTCACGCCTAATGGTGGTTAAAAGAAACAAATAATCTCTCTTAATTTTGTGGCCTTAGTTACTCAAGTCCTTAAGCCCGTGAGAAATTTTCTCATCTTATGCTCTAAGACCGTCCGGTTTGGGAGTCATTAGTTAAAGGCTCACTACTCGGATAACTAGAAAGCTTAAAAAAACTAAGAGAAGAAAAAATATATATAAATAAATGGCTTGATGGTTAGAGTTGAAATCCCAAAAATCTACACTATCACAAAGGGCATATTATCTAGGTGATTATGAGAGATCAATTTATTCAATCCAATTTTGAATTCTTACCTTAAGTGATGACAAGATCTTGCATATAGACTAAGTTTAAGGACGAATAATTTTTAGCGAACTTATGACCTTTGATCGCATAAATTTTTGCAAAAATATTTTAAAAACTTTTCTCTCTCTCAAAATATGTTTTCAAAAATACTAACTTTATTTTCTTTTTTTATATATTTTGTGGGTGTAATTCGTTGAAAATTCTTAGGAGACAAAACTCCTCCTCTAGAGGAAACCTAGAGATTTAACGGCATGCTCAATACAATCGCGTCACCTATGAAAGTGGTATAATAACTTTCTTAGTTAGTTTTTCTTAGTTTCTTGCTTTTCTCGAGACGAGTAGAAGATAAGTGTGAGGGCGTGATTAGTTTGCAATTCTGCATCTTCATATCGCATTTCTTTACCTATTTATGAATAAAATACTATATCTTACCCATATTTTGGTCTCTATTGCAGATAATCAAGAGTTTAGGGAAAAAATGGTAATAAGAGCCAAATTAAACCTAACTTCGGATAATTATTTCACATTTCTTGGAGGCCAAGTCAAGAGCTTCTAGAAGACTACATTAGATTCCCGAATTAAAGACGTATCTGAAGGAAATATGGATCCAAATACCCGAAATTGTACACATACAGAAGCTTCTCGCAGCTAGGCGAGATTGGGACAAAAGATCAGGGCCATTAGCCCTGATCAGGCGTAGACCCACGGCCCAAGCCACGGATCCGTGGCAGTATCAGGGCCAATGGATTCTTCCTGCGTGGCATCATCTCGTCACCCTAGCTGAATTTATCTATATATATATCCCTGTTGATGTCCAGAATTTGAGAGGGAGAGCAGTAGGCTAGGGTTTCTCTAATTTAGTGTAGCTTAGTATAAATTTCTTCTTCTTTTTAGATCATATATTAAGGCAGAGATTGATTCAGGAGAGAGAGAGAGAGTTGATATAATAAAGAGTGACAATCTATAAAAGCGTACTCCTTTCCTTCCATGATTTCTTCTCTAATCTCTAACATGATTCTTACCTAACTTTTCTCTCATGGCAATCTAACTACTAACTACTAATCATCTAACCACGTACTTGATAATCCATATGAATCTAATAGCCTCTACAAAGCCTTGCTCTTGCAAGAGCCATTGACGGCTCATGATGATCGGTTCTAGCATCTAACTTGCTAACTTATATCGAACTCTCTTATTTCATGCTTGCCTCTAACCGGTTTTGATGATCTAATATTTGCATTAACTTGCTTTTGATGCAAGTTTGATGAGGATAACAATCTTATGTACCATGCTTTGAAATGTCTCTTGAAGCCAAGGATTAGTGATGACCAAGGATCCATGTAAGACAACTATCACTAAGAGGTTATCATGATTAGTGGGGTATTTAGTAGTTAGTAGCCATGAGTTTTCTTCTTTTTACTTTGTTTTCAATACCAATTTCAAAACCCATTTATCTCCTCGATGTTTTCATCGCCCTCTTCGTTCACCACTTAGTTTCATTTCTCCACCACAAGTTTCCTCCCTTTTCTATTTTGTTTTTAATCACATTTTTCAAATCACTTCACCATGTTTTCTCACCTTCGCTTTCTACTCTTTCGTGTTTTTACTTCGCTTCTATTTCTTTCACTTTGCCATTTTCATCACCTTCTTCTCCTACCACTTCTAGTTTTTTTCTTTTTCTTTTCTCTTTCTTAAATCAAAGAAGAACCTATTAACAACCAACATGAATACGAACTGTTACTGCTTATATCACCTCCCACACTGTGGATTCGACCCGTATAGCCTATATGCTATAACAAAAATATTGAGGAAGCAAAGTACCATAACACTTAAAGTCTTGATTTCACAAAATACATATTTACGTGCACGGTTCCCCTCAATCAAGCGGCGACCTCCCTGGCCGGCCAACGGCGCAAAGGAGAAGAAACGAGAGAGAGAAAGGGGAGTGAAAAAAGAGAAAAAGAGAAATAGAAATGGAAGGGGAGGTGGGGAGGTGACAGGGCAGCGGTGACGGCCCTGGCCGGCGTGTGCTGGCGGCGCAGCGATTGGGCGGAAGGGCTGTTGTCCAGAGAAGGAGAAAGCGAGAGAGGAGAAGAATCAAGGGGAGAGAAACAGATAAACGAGAGAATAGGAAGAAGAAAAATAAGATAGGTGAGGAAGGTGGCAGTTGGTCCTATCGGCGGTCGGTGGTCATGGCCGCCGGTGGTGGTTTAGGCCCAAGAGAGAGGGTGAGGATAGATAGATAGAGTGTGTGTTAAAGAGAGAGTGAGTGTGAGAAAGAGTGAGATCAGAGAGAGTGTATTTTATAGAGAGATGGAAAGAAAGAAAAAGGCATTGGAATGGGTCGGTGGAAAGAGGCGATGGAGATAGGAAGAAGATTGGAGAAGGAAGAAAGAAAAAGAATTAAATATAAGATTTTATATTAATTGGGTCAGATTTGACTAGTTCAGAACAGTTTTCAAAAATTCTATACAATAGCAAATATTATCAGAAGGAGCAATATGAAATCGAATTCAGAAAATTCAGTTTGGTTTGCAAATTAAAAATCTTGGAATTGATCGGTGATATCAGGCGACACCAGTTTGGCCAGATATTTTGGCTAATTCAGAAAAATTCCTAAAATATGCTCAAATAGGAAATATGATCTTGAATGACAATCTGAAAGCAGATCCTTGAAATTCATCCCATTTAAGAATTAAAAATTCTAGAGCCAATTATCAGTATCGGTCGACCTGAATCGGAGATTTTCCAAAATAATCCAGAAAAATTTCAGAAAAATCTGAAAATCCGAAACATTGAAAAATAATATCTAAAGTTGAAATCAGTTCAATCTAACTACTAGGAAGATCAAATCAAATTGTATGCCACATCGAGTACTAATACTGTGACACGGACATCTAGGGCCAGGGGTTACACTTCTTCCTACCTTGCAAAAAAATTCATCCTCGAATTTTCAATTCAGATGGGAGGAAATTAATTTACTGATCCTGGAACCTGAATGTTATGGGCCAATGATGCTTCCGTTGCGCCACTCTGATATTTACATCAAATCCAGATTGGGTGACTAGTGTCGTGAGTCAAAGATAGAGGATTGAATCAAAAGGATGAAGAGAAAGTGAGAAGGAAATTAGAATATTCTAGTTGACAACCAAAATTAGGGAATAGAAAGAGTCAGGGAATGGAAAGAGTCAAGGAATAGATTTTCAACGAAATGGCATTCTTGTACTCATAGCTGGAATCCTCAGATCCATATATAGATTAATTCTAGTATGAATCTGATTGTACTGTTGGTAAGAGCCCAAGTAGTGATCTAAGTGGTTGCCCACATTTGGTGTAAACCTGGCTCTTATATCAATTGAAATCTTGTCACACTCTGCTTCCGAAAATATACAATAGCGGGGACGCGATGTGAGTCTGCGACGCATATACGCATGAAAAATATCTCAAGTATACGCGCTAAGCCTCAGTATAGGAAAATAAATACTATATACATAAATATTCTAGCATTAAATAAGTATAAAAATATCTGTAAAACGGATCAGTGATCATCATAGATATGGAAACATAGATAAATTAGAAAAAAAATGACAAAACAATAAAGATACCTATGAATAATAAGCGTCGATTCTCCTACTAATATCTCGTGGAGTATCAGGTACTACGAAGTCTCGGATCTCTAACCTGGACATGCAGACCCAGGGTTATCAGAAAGCAACCTAACGAGTGGTAAAATGAAGGAAGCAGTAATATATACTATAATAGTAATACAACCATAATAATATATAATATATGTTTAACTATCAGTGATACAATATAATTATGCTAACGATCGGTATAACTAATACAAATATTATATTCACACTATAACAGTAGTAATACCAGCAAGCATGCTACAACGGTGATACTACTACAATCTTATACAATTATATAACAGGAATAGTAATTAATATTATCAGAAAGAGTTATACTTGTATATCATTAATCTTTATAACTATTAGGTTATTATAATCAATTAGAGTTATACCATTTATATGTTATTATCATAATGTGGAATAAAATACAACATTTAGTGACATATCAATATAATCAACTTGTATAATTAACATATATAATTTTTGTTATTTTCCATTGAAGTTTAAACTATAGTAAAATGGGATGATGGTATCGTGAATAATATTAGAACATGTATACATGAAATACACATAATAACCATACTAATAAAAAAAAACACATGGAACATGGAATACATGAAATGCAGAGTATATATGTACATGAATTGTGTATCTGTGAAGAATATAGGGAGTACATAGTATACAAGTGACATGATAGTGATAAGATAGCAGAAAGTGTAACAAGTATAAATGAATAATAATATACATCTATCAAATAAGTCATGTTATTTATACAATAATAACAATCAATACTACCTGATATTTTAATACATCTCTTCCAATGTCTCATACCATTAGCAGTTCATATTGAAGCCCATACTTGATCAGTCACATATATTGCATATGCATTGTCACCTTACCATACTTTTTAGCTAATAAATCCTATTAATAAAGTCTTCTTCTTCTTTATTAAATATAGGCCCAATTGCTAAAAGAAAGAAAAGAGAAACAGGCTCAGAAGCCCACCAAATTCTGATTTAATTCAGAATAAATTCAAAATCAAGGAATCTGGGCAAAATCTTGGCATATCAGAGAGGTTGAAAACCGGTTGAAAAGAATCCTCCCAAATCAAGCGGTTGAAGCCAACAATCAAAGGCTGTTTCGTCAAATCCTGGAGCAAAAATGAGAAAATCAGTGGAATATATGGGAGAATCATCAAAGCAGGAGCACCCACCACTTGGGTGTGGCCATCTGGCCACACCAGGACCGCGGAAACGCGGCCCTAGCCGCGTTTCCGCGGCTCTGTTAAAGAGGTTGGGGGAGCGTTTGCTCCCCCAATCTTCCTATGATCCCCCCTCTGGGTTTTTCCTATAAATACTAGTTTCAACAGAGAAGAAAGGAGCGAAGACTAGGATTAGAATTTTTGTTTATTCTTTAAGGATTTAGGCTCTTTGTTAGATAGTGTAAAAGTTGTATTTTATTTTGCAATTTGTAGTTCAGTACAAATACTTGTGAGAGAGAGGAATTGAGTGCTTGTAGCTTGAACATTGGAGTGACATCAATACAAGAGTCGAGCTACATTTTCTTCTACTCATTTTATGGTATGTTTTACTTTAATTACTTGCATTGTTTCTTGTTTCCTATGAGTAGCTAAATTGATTTTCTGGGCTCACTATTGTACCTCTCTCCAATTCTTCTTCTTTTCTGATTTTCATGAAAAAGACCCAATGAATCATTTGCATGCCTAACTTAAAGTCTTTCTTCTTGAAAGTGTTCTTGAAGGCACATGAGGATGGGTTTGGATCTTTAAACTCCTACTTCTTTAAGAACGTTTCTTGAACTGTTTTTATTCCATACTTGCTTCTTCGCGCTTGATGATTTAACATTCGATTCAAAACGGTTTCTTAAAGAAAAGAGTTAACTTTTCCAACCATCTTATATGCTTTACTTCAAACTTTCTAAAGTCAACCTTAAGTTTTGCCTATGATCAAGTTGAGGCACTAAGGATTTCAATAGAAGAATAAACGGTTGAGTAGTGAGATAGTGAGCCCAGATTTTCTTCTTCATTAAAAAAACAACAAATCATTTCTAAACTACAAAATTCACCTTTTCCTAAGCCTTCTTCAAAGTTGCAATTTCTCTTTTAATCATCTCCCTTCTTTCCATTCTCTTTTCAATTAAAAAAATGAGCACAATTCTTTGTTACTAAACAAAACACCGAAAAGCTTTCATCGCATTCCTCCTCGTGGACACGACCCGTTAGCCACAAGCTACATGTTAAAATTTCTTAACTCTCTGATTTTTACAATCAATTTTTGGCGCCGTTGCCGGGGAGGGAACGGTGTATTTGTTTTTTAACAAGTTTGGTGTGTGTTTCAAGGACTTGAAGATTCAGATCTAGCATTCAAGCTTTGCAAGAGAAGACTTGCAAATTCTGTGCCCCTACTCTCGAAAGTAGGAAACAGAATTTCAAGAAATTGCGTTGCAAAAGTTGAAAATTTCATTGGACTACTAAAACTCTTTTTTGCAGGACATATTACTTGCAAAAAATTTAAGTTTTTGTATGTTATATTCTTGCTATATCTGCTATCCACCATCCCTGTTTTAATCCAACAGTAATTTGAGTGATTGTTAATTGCTTAAAAAACGTTTAGACTTGCATTCTAGGCATTTGTCTAATTACGTTTATTTTACAATTACTGTTAAAGATAGCTGGAGACAAGGTATGTATGCATAGCATATAGGTTAGGAAACATTCTTGAGTGATATTTGCTTTTGAATGCTACTTTTCTATATCTTGCACACTTTGCACAAATCAATTCTAAGGGCAAAACCCAAGTCAAGATAAGGTGGGAAAGTCATTACCCTTCCTTACCCCACAAACCATCTCCAAGCACGCACAACCTAAGCCTAAGTAAAATCTAATAGACGTTGGCCTTAGGGACATCTCAAACTCATTAGGAGATTATCCTAAGGGGGAAGTGTTGGCCCAAGAGGTACACTCTCCATTTGTCTTTTGGTTTTGATGATGACAAACCAAATATGAGCTATTTGGTACTAACAAGTTTGTTAAGATGAGTTTCAGGTTTTGTACCATGTTTTGAGACCATTCGCTTAGCTATTGCAAGAACTTCTAAGTTCCACAAAGCAAGGAAGGCAAATTGCACATCAAGGAAGGATCATAGAAGAGAAGGCACTAGCAAGGCATTGGATGGCTGGAAGACTTGAAGATAGCTCAAGAAGTCTTCATGTAATTGTTTTTCAGTTATAGTATGTTAAAGAATAGTGGATAGGTTTGAAGCTCTATCACACACGTTTTTGCGCACATGCTCATTCCAAAATAATTTCTTATAAATTATACAAAAATATTTTGCATACAAGTTTTTGCCTACAAATACATCTTTATGTTTAATTCTATTTCCTGTTCAAAAGTATTTTTGTTAAAATCAAAATCCTCTTTATTTTCTTTTTCAAAAATGATTTTTGACCTGATCCGGTCGACCGGGACAGTCGACCGAGTCTGTGTCAGTCTGGTCCGGTCGACCGGACCAGTCGACCGCAGTTCTGGCAGATGCACGATCAGTGTGCATGTCTGCCAGTCGACCGGGGCGGTCGACCGAGATATTGTTTTTGCTCACAGGTTTTTTCAGTCGACCGGGTCGGTCGACCGCTAGCCTATAACGATCGAATTTTTGAACTACCGGTCGACGGCCCAGTCGACCGATGTGTCCGTTGAACAGTAACGGGCAGATTTTAAGTGAGCTGTTTATTTTGTCTTTTGTGTTTAAAAATCGTTTAAGGATATATTTTGATCTAATTACCTCCTAAACATCAGTAATTATGTTTTATCCCTAAACCCTAGCCCTCTCCTATAAATAGGGGTGTTTGGGGAGAGATTGGTTACAACATTCATTGCTACAAAATTCAAAAGTTTAAGGCTTTCAAAAGTTCTTGGTTTTTGTGCTAAATTCTCTCAATTTTCTGAAGGGTTTTCAAAAATTTTTCTCTGATTTCAATTTCTTTCCTTACACACAAAAGAGCTTCAATTTTACTCATTATTCTCTAAGGACCTTTGTAAGGGAAGAGATTTTTGAAAGAGAGAGTTTGTGGTTGTGACTACTCAGAGATTCTTGTGATTGTAATTGTGGAGTTGGTACTCCGGTTGTAATTGTTCTTTGTGATAGTGGAAGTAGCTAGAATCCTTCTGGGGAAGGCGGGGAGTAGAGCTGGGTGCTCGAACCTCGATAACATATCCTTGTATTTGCGATTGGTTTACATTCTTGCAATCCTTACTCTACTTTGCTTGCACTTATTACTTGCTCATCATTTTCATTGTCATACTTACTTGCTTGCATTCATCTTGTGATTCTTGATTGTGATTGTTGTAGCTTTAAATTTTAATTTGCCCTTTGATTAGCATTGTCACCTATTCACCCCCCCTCTAGGTGACTTTCAATTGGTATCAGAGCTTGGACTCTAGGTTTGGCTTAAATCCATAGAGAGATCCTTAAAACTTGCTAATCAATATTTTCATTTCATTCATCATCACTAGTAAACATGGCCGACAACATTAAATCCCCACCTAAATTTGATGGACTCAATTTCCCAATTTGGAAGGTTAGGATGACTATATTTTTGCAATCTTTGGGTAGCTTAGTAGCCAAGTCCTTGACCAAACCCTATGAAGCACCCGATGGTGATGAGAGCACTTGGACCGACCTTGACTTTAAACTATATGAGGCTAACTCCAAGGCCCAAAACTCCCTATTAACCGCCTTGAATGAAGATGACCTTACACGGGTAATTCATTGCCAATCCGCCTATGAGATTTGGCAACACTTATTGGTCACACACGAGGGGACTTCACAAGTCAAGAGAGCTAAGATAGATCTCTTGAGGTCCCAATATGAGTCATTTAAAATGCTTGATGATGAGTCTATTGATAGTATGGCTACAAGTTTACTAAAATCACTAATGGTCTTTCTTCCTTAGGTGATGACATCTCCAACGATCAAAAGGTGCGGAAAGTAATCGGGCTCTTCCTTCATCATGGGAGATCAAGGCCACCACCTTGAAGGAGTGAACAATAAGGACGAGATGGACCTCATTAGTCTCATTGGGAACCTAAAGACCCATAAGATGGAGAAGAAGGCAAGAGAAGAGGCCACTACTTCAAAGAAGAAATCCATAGCCTTCAAGACTTCATCCACCAATGATGACGATGAAGATGACGAAGAAGAAGATGAGGAGCTTACTCTACTTGTTCGCAACGTCAAGAGGATGTACCGGAAGAACAAGTTCAACTTCCGGAGAAAATTGAAGGCAAATAGGAGCGGAGGATCATTTGCTATAATTGCCGCAAACCCGGACATATCATGGCGGATTGTCCGGAGTTCAAGAAGAAGATGACTTCCTCCTTCAAGCCAAAGAAGCCGGAGGAAAAGAAAGCTTACAAAGCTACGTGGGATTCGGAAAGCGAGTCCGAAGAGGAGGTGGATCAAGCTAATATGTGTTTCATGGAAAACACACCCAGGTAACCCCTCAATCCCTTGATGATGAAGATGATGATGTAAGTAAGGAAGTTCTAGTGCATGCTTTTGTAGAACTTTCTGAAACTTATGATAACAAGAAACTTGAATGCATAAAATTACAAAAAGAAGTTGCTTTTCTTAAGAATCAACTTGCCATTGTTTCTAAAGAAAAAGATGATATTTCTTCTAATTTCATTTCCATGCAAAAAGAATTTTGTGCCTACAAGAGTACTTGTAAGGCAAAATCTCCTATTATTGATGAAAAAGAAATTTCTTCTTTTAAATCCAAAATGAATGATTTTGAAAAAGTTTTAAATGATTGTGCTTTCAATACTAAGAACTTGAGAACATGTTTTCTAAAAAGCACACTTCACATGCTAACACTTCACAAGCTAAGAATTCTCATGCTCACACCACCCATGCTAAAGTTTCCCATGCTCACAATTCACACACTCACTATGCTTTTAAATATGGTAGAGTGTATAGATGCACATATTGTGGTAAAAATGGACATTTAGCTAAGTTTTGTTATGATCAACTAAATAGAACAAATAATCTTGTTTGGGTTCATGACACTAACCCTAGAGGACCCAAGAAAATGTGGGTACCAAAATCAAGTCTTAAATTGTTTGATGTAGGTACACACCAAAGCTCCAAGACGTAGGGAGCGGTGGTACCTTGATAGTGGTTGTTCAAGACACATGACATGGGACATCAACAACTTCACAACCCTATCAAGGTACATGGAAGGTGGCACCGTCACCTTCGGGGATGACTCCAAAGGAACTATCATCGGTATAGGTAACATTCAAATTGGTGCATCTCCCATTATTGAGAATGTTGTTTTAGTAGATGGTTTAAAACATAATTGCTTAGCATTAGTCAACTTTGTGATCGTGGACTTAAAGTTGTTTTTGATGATACTTCTTGTAAGATTTTTGATGTTAAATCCGATGTTTGTATTCTCACCGATTTTCGTGATAATAATGTTTATATTATTGACATGCTTAATTTAGATTGTTCTACTAAATGCTTGAATGCTTTTGATGAAAATTCTTGGCTTTGGCATAGAAGACTAGGACATGCATCTTTTGACCATATTTCTAGGATTAATTCAAAGGAATTGGTGAAGGGTATACCTTACTTGAATTTTGAGAAAGACCGCATTTGTGGTGCGTGCCAACTTGGGAAACAAACCAAGTCTTCCTTTAAACCAATCAAGGATATCATGTCAACTAGGCCTTTAGAATTAATTCATATGGATCTTTTTGGACCAACTAAAACTAAGAGTTTAAATGGAAGTAGATTTGCATTTGTTTTGGTTGATGATTTCTCCCGTTTACTTGGGTTTTCTTTTTGCAACATAAAGATCAAACTTTTTCTCATTTTAAGATTTTTCGAAAAAGAGTTGAAAAAGAAAAGGGTTTTCCGATTTTGAGAATAAGGAGTGATAGAGGTGGTGAGTTTGTTAACCAACTCTTCATGACTTATTGTGATGAAAGGGAATTAAGCATGAAATGTCTTGTCCTAGAACTCCACAACAAAATGGAGTAGTAGAAAGGAAAAATAGAACACTTCAAGAGATGGTTAGGACAATGATAAGTGAATATGACCTCCCTCAATATTTATGGGCCAAGGCCGTAAACACCGCATGCTATATATCGAATCGTATTTATTTATGCAAAAATTCTTCAAAAACTTCTTTTGAAATGTATCATTCTAGAAAACCAAATGTTGCATATTTTAAAGTTTTTGGATGCAAGTGTTTTGTTTTGAATACTAAGGATAATTTGGGTAAATTTGATGCTAAGGCTTATGAAGCTATCTTTGTTGGATATTCTTCTACTAGCAAAGCATATAGAGTTTTCAATAGATCTACACTTACCATAGAAGAATCCATGCATGTTAAGTTTGAAGAATCTAATGTTTTGTTGAGAAATGTTGTAGAGTTTGAACCATTAGGTGAAAACATGGAGAAACTATCCTTGAAGGACTCACCCGCGCAAGAAGATAAGCAAGAATCTATAGGTGAAGTTCAAGAGGATAAGGAGGAAAGCACTCAACCGCTTCCTAAAGCTTGGAGATACGCTACAAATCATCCTAAGGAGCTCATCTTGGGTGATGCATCTAAAGGAGTCACAACACGCTCCAAACTCCATGACCTATGTGGTAACTTTGCTTTTCATTTCTCATTTTGAACCCAAAGGCATTCTCGAAGACGAGACAGACCCATATTGGTTGCTTGCCATGCAAGAGGAACTCAATCAATTTGAGCGCAACCAAGTTTGGCACCTTGTTCCTAAGCCCCACGATAGACCAATAATTGGTACTAAGTGGATCTTTAGAAACAAGATGGATGAGTCCGGAAATGTCATTAGGAATAAAGCTAAGTTAGTGGCCCAAGGTTACACTCAAGTTGAGGGAATTGACTTTGAGGAGACCTTTGCACCCGTAGCACGGCTTGAGAAGCCATACGGATGACACTAGCTTTTGCATGTTTTAAAAATTTTAAACTTTTTCAAATGGATGTGAAAAGTGCATTTTTGAATGGTTTTATTAATGAAGAAGTTTATGTTTCTCAACCTCCCGGTTTTGTTGATCATGTTCATCCCGATTTTGTTTTTAAACTTGATAAAGCTTTGTATGGATTGAAACAAGCTCCAAGAGCTTGGTATGAAAGGCTTTCTAGTTTTCTCATTTCAAATGATTTTATTAAAGGCAAAGTAGACACAACTCTTTTTACTAAGCATGTTGATAATGATATTTTAATTGTGCAAATTTATGTTGATGATATAATTTTTGGATCTACTAATGAGCTTTTATGCAAGGATTTTGAGAAGGTCGTGCAACTTGAATTTGAAATGTCTTCAATGGGTGAGCTAAATTTCTTCCTTGGACTCCAAATCAAGCAATTGCAAGACGGAACCTTCATTAACCAAGCCAAGTACGCAAAGGAGCTAGTAAAGAAGTTTGGGCTTGAAGGATCAAAGGCTTGCAACACTCCAATGGCAACTACAACCAAGCTTGATAAGGACGAACAAGGTAAAAATGTTGATATTAAATTATATAGAAGCATGATAGGAAGTCTTTTATATTGACGGCAAGTAGGCCGGATATCAAGTTTAGTGTGTCTTTGTGCTAGATTTCAATCGTGTCCTAAAGAGTCTCATCTTATTGCGGTAAAACGCATTATTCGTTATATTAAGGGCACTATTGGAATGGGTCTTTGGTATCCGAAAACTAGAGATTTTTCAATGACTAGCTATTCGGATGCCGACTATGCGGGTTGTAGAGTAGATAGAAAGAGTACTAGTGGGACATGTCAATTTCTTGGTAATTGTCTTGTTTCATGGTCCTCTAGGAAACAAAATTCCGTTGCTCTTTCAACCGCCGAGGCGGAGTATGTTGCCGCGGGGGGTTGTGCACAAGTCCTTTGGATGAAACATACTCTCCTTGATTTTGATTTGCACTTTGATCATATAAAAATATTTGTGATAATACTAGTACTATACACATGACCAAAAATGCAAATCAACATAGTAAGACCAAGCACATTGAAATTAGATATCACTTTCTTAGAGATCATTTTGAGAAAGGTGATATAGATATTGATTATGTTTCCACGGATTTACAACTAGCCGATATTTTCACTAAACCTCTTGATTTTCTAGATTTTCGTTTATTTGTGGAGAACTTAATGTTTGTATTATTGAATAGACATGTTTTTCATAACCCTTTTTGATGTATGACAAAAAGGGGGAGAATAAGTTTACATGACAAAAATAAGTTCATTTGGTCTTGGTTCCATATGAATTTATGCTTTAATTTTAAAGATTTGTTTTATGAGTTTTATGTTTATGTATGTATGAGTTTTTGAATTCATGTATTTTGAGAATTCTTGTGTTTTGTCTCAATTTCTTTCTATTGGTATCAAGTGCATAAATCTTTTGTTTTCAAATGAATTCTTGTGTTTTAAGCTTAAGTGTCTTTTTATATAGCATAATTTGAGGGGAGTTTTCTCCTCCCCTATATTTTTGTTTATAGCCTATTTGTTTTGTCATCATCAAAAAGGGGGAGATTGTTGGCCCAAGAGGTTACACTCTCCATTTGTCTTTGGTTTTGATGATGACAAACCAAATATGAGCTATTTGGTACTAACAAGTTTGTTAAGATGAGTTTCAGGTTTTGTACCATGTTTTGAGACCATTCGCTTAGCTATTGCAAGAACTTCTAAGTTCCACAAAGCAAGGAAGGCAAATTGCACATCAAGGAAGGATCATAGAAGAGAAGCACTAGCAAGGCATTGGATGGCTCGAAGACTTGAAGATAGCTCAAGAAGTCTTCATGTAATTTGTTTTTCAGTTTATAGTATGTTAAAGAATAGTGGATAGGTTTGAAGCTCTATCACATACGTTTTTGCGCACATGCTCATTCCAAAATAATTTCTTATAAATTATACAAAAATATTTTGCATACAAGTTTTTGCCTACAAATACATCTTTATGTTTAATTCTATTTCCTGTTCAAAAGTATTTTTGTTAAAATCAAAATCCTCTTTATTTTCTTTTCCAAAAATGATTTTTGACCTGATCCGGTCGACCGGGACAGTCGACTGAGTCTGTGTCAGTCTGGTCCGGTCGACCGGACCAGTCGACCGCAGTTCTGGCAGATGCACGTATCAGTGTGCATGTCTGCCAGTCGACCGGGGCGGTCGACCGAGATATTGTTTTTGCTCACAGGTTTTTTCAGTCGACCGGGCCGGTCGACCGCTAGCCTATAACGGTCGAATTTTTGAACTACCGGTCGACCGCCCAGTCGACCGATGTGTCCGTTGAACAGTAACGGGCAGATTTTAAGTGAGCTGTTTATTTTTGTCTTTTGTGTTTAAAAATTCGTTTAAGGATATATTTTGATCTAATTACCTCCTAAACATCAGTAATTATGTTTTATCCCTAAACCCTAGCCCTCTCCTATAAATAGGGGTGTTTGGGGAGAGATTGGTTACAACATTCATTGCTACAAAATTCAAAAGTTTAAGGCTTTCAAAAGTTCTTGGTTTTGTGCTAAATTCTCTCAATTTTCTGAAGGGTTTTCAAAAGTTTTTCTCTGATTTCAATTTCTTTTCCTTACACACAAAAGAGCTTCAATTTTACTCATTATTCTCTAAGGACCTTTGTAAGGGAAGAGATTTTTGAAAGAGAGAGTTTGTGGTCTTGTGACTACTCAGAGATTCTTGTGATTGTAATTGTGGAGTTGGGTACTCCGGTTGTAATTGTTCTTTGTGATAGTGGAAGTAGCTAGAATCCTTCTGGGGAAGGCGGGGAGTAGAGCTGGGTGCTCGAACCTCGATAACATATCCTTGTGTTTGCGATTGGTTTACATTCTTGCAATCCTTACTCTACTTTGCTTGCACTTATTACTTGCTCATCATTTTCATTGTCATACTTACTTGCTTGCATTCATCTTGTGATTCTTGATTGTGATTGTTGTAGCTTTAAATTTTAATTGCCCTTTGATTAGCATTGTCACCTATTCACCCCCCCTCTAGGTGACTTT
>JAVJIF010027335.1:0-48652 GCA_038442645.1 Agave tequilana | reverse complement strand
CTACACATATAATTTAAAATAACTAAATATAAGCAATAAGAGTCTACAAGTCATAAACAATAATAATACTAATAATGATAATAAATCAAGTTAATTAATAATAATAAGATAATAGGTACCATCAGGTAAATATTTAAAAATAATTATATGGTATTATTAAATAGGGGATATTACATTCCACCCACCTTAACAAAAATTTCATCTTCGAAATTTCAATAAAGTAGGGAATGATAAAATCAAATTAAGAGAGAAGATAAAGCTTCAACACAGTTTCTCAATGCATCTTGGGTCCATCACGCTTCCGCTGCGCGCTCTGATCTCTGCTACCGGCTTCAACGTGGAGTGGTCAAACTCATGAGATAAAATTCAAAAAATAGATCGGAAAGAAGAATAAGAATCAAAATGGAACCATAATTACTCTAAAAGAAGAGTTGAAATCAGGGATATCAAAAATCCAAGTGATGGATTCCAAAAGAGAGAATGATCAATTCTAAATGGAGTTAATATCATCGTATGGATAGTATATGTATATTGCAGTGTAACTATAACTTGTTTCAAGTTACTGGTAAGAACTAGGTCTTTTTTTTATGTTGAACCTAGCTCTGATACTAAGAAAATCCTGTCACGCCCCGCTTCCAAAAATACGCTGAAGCGGAGACGCGACGAGAGTCGGCGACGTATATACGTGAAGAAAATACCCCACGTATGTACGCTAAGCATAAGGTAACCTGAACATGTTATAAATCTAAACCATAAAATCAACGATCACTGCAATAATACATATAATAACTACACATGATCTCAGATAAAAAGGATGTAATAGAAGCTAAGTGTGATACACAGGAATCAAGGAATAATAGCAGAAATAAAGAAAGGTAAGAATACCAGAATCAAACAGAGAGAAGCTCTAACTCATCGTGAAGCGTAGGATCACACGAACACCAGAACAATATAAGAAGATATCCAATACCATGGACATGCGAATCCAATGTCGTCAGAAGCGATCTAATGAGTGTGTGTAAAGGAAAGGTGTTCGTGCATAATAACGCAAGCAATAACAACATGATAACTGAAATGAAAAATAACAGAATAATTAATGGCAAGAACAAAGGTATGAACGATATATAACTGGTATCTTGACCACTAATGTCAAGATGTGTAACCTAGCATATGTCACTAGTCTGGTATACTACCTAGTCATGTGTACAATCATGTGTCGATCATAGTTATATATACATACAGTCGGGTGATTACGGTAAGTCACAATACATTAACAGTTTATCATTATTAATTATGTTAGCGAACACCAATTGCCACATATAATAGACGCATCCCATACTATGCCTATTACACGTGCCAATCGAGATCCTCAGTTATTGAAACTGATCGGATGAAGATATTGTCTGTATTTTAGGTGGGTCCCGTGCATACCCGGGACCACGACCCAGACTCCTGGCGCTAAACCAGGACCTACCGCGAGGTAGTCAGAAACATGTATAATAGGAACAGGAACAGGATGGGGTGCCAGTCACCCCACGGGAACCCTGCAGTGGACCCCCTTTCAGCTGCCAACCTAAATCCTAGGTCCGCCCAAAATACAAACGTTGTCTCCTCCATCAATCTCCCCAATCTCAGTGTAAGTTGTTTAATATCATATTATTAGTTTATCAAGATTACTTTATGTGCATGTTACTTGAATCACTGGGATAACTCGTGGTAGTCACGGTAACAATATCAATATGTGTAATCAGGATACCGGTATAATAGGAATATATAATATCAATGAACAAGATACCGATATAACATGAATATGTAACAAGTATAACATGAAAGTGTTGTTACCGTGTAACAATATTTTTCCAGCAGTTAATAGTAACATGGACATGATAGTTATCAGGTAGATACCAAGTATAATCAGTCAAGTTTCTTAGGCAAATCATGATATTCAGGGTGAGTAATGACCTACTGTCATAAATAGAATAATCTGGCAATGTATATAATCAACTCATATCCTCAGAGTCATCGATATATCCATCCTCTAAGTCATCAATAAATCAGATCGATTAATAGTTGTCATAAAACTCCAAACATGTAATATAGTCACCGATATCAATGAAATCATTCATAATAACTCTATCTCCAATAACTAAAGTAGTCAAGATCAAATCACGAATATCCAACTAAACTCTCACCTATTTTATCATCAATAAGAATAATCAAATCTACTGATAATGTCACTCAGATATCAACTCATATAACTATCATCATGAACAGTAAAATCCAAGATTTAAATCTGCTTATACTCCAAGTTACATCACCAATAGTTCCAATCCAAATCAAGATAATAATTAAGGAGTGGGACATCCTCAAGCTACATGAAATCTAAGTCTTTATACTCAAACCTCAATATCAATAAATATCATTACTCAAATGATTTATCAGTGATTATATCCAAATAAAATACTTGCAACTATTAATCCAAAATCTGTATTATATGATAGATCAAAAATCGAGGTAAGGTATTCTCCCATATGATCAGAATTCAACTATTATTGATCTCATCTAAATATGAATTAAGATCCCATGTAAATCTCAAGTTGAACTCTAGATTCATATATAAATTCAAGCATCAAGATAACTCAATCTTAAGGTAACATCTTGTTTAATGCATATTTATTGTCTAAATGAATTCTCGTCTGTAACATCATCAAATAAATGTCCGATAATACCTCAACCAAATCAACAAATATGAACAAGGCCAATCTCAAAATCAATCCAAGTCACAATCTAAGATGTACGGCAACTAGCCTATAATCAAAAGTAAAAAATCCTCAACACATGCATGTTACTAACAAATCTCATATGAACTAACTAAATAGGATGATCACTCACCGAGGTCTCATGAAGGAATACAAGTAAGTGATCACATGAAATGATACAGGTACTCATATAGGTAAAATAAAGCAGATGGTCACATGAAATAAAGCAAGTAGTATATATATATCAAATCATTTATCACAAAATTCTTATTTAATTGAAGGGGGTATGAACCCTCACAACAAAATTAAACAAAGAAGAGAAACACTCACAATAAAATTAAATAAAATTAAACAAAGAAGTGAAACGCTCACAAAATAAAATTATAGAAGGAAAAGAAAACACTCACCTGAACTCAATCCCAAGTTTAGAGTACTGAAATCATATGGCCCCGATAAATCTACATAGTTCATTCAATAGGAATTGTTAGATTTTTAAAAGGATATTTTAAGGAGTTTAAATCTTGATTAATTAGTTTGGGAGTTAGAAATATGATTCTTTAGGTTTAATGAATTTAGTAAGTTTAATTTAAACCAATTTCTAATTTTTATTGGATTTTTAATATGCTTTAAATCATGAAAATACTTAACGGGTATGAATTTTCCATTAGGGGAAAAGGTTTAAAGTGGGTGATTTGATTTAATTTCATGCTGGTATTTATCTAAAATTTTTATCTTAGAAAGTAGAAGAATTATAGGTTGTTATTTATATTTTTTATCCATTTTTTTGGCATTTTTAACTAATTATTTTTATTGCAATTTACAAATACTCTTTTCTTTCTTTATTTCTTTCTTCTTCTTCTTTTTTTAAGTCTTTTTAGATCAAATTGTAGAAGTTTCGTAAAATGTATAAAATTTAGATATGTATTTAAAAATTTCATGGATGGCCTTAGTATTGACATAGTATTGATTAGATTATCTGTATCATATTAATTGAGAAAAACTAATTTACTTGCTTGGATTGATTTGTTCCAATCAAGACTTTGTCAAGTATTAAAACAATGATCAAAGTTTTAGGAATCAATAAATATATTGCGGTGAGTTTTGCCATACGGGTATAGATAGGTTAAGTAGCAGATTGCTGAAATTAATAATTTATTCTTGTGGTTCTAATTTAATTTATTATTAATTTTTTTGTTAAAAGAAAGACTGAAATTAAATTCACAAGTTAGATCTACTTACTTGAGTTATTCCTCCTTATTTGCTCCTCAATCCCCTTTGCCTCGAAGCCCTGTTTCGTTCATGATCTGCTTGAGGAGAAGGGAAAGATGGAAGTGGGGAGAGTTAGATTAGGGTTTTCTCTTGAGATAAAAGAGAAATAAAGAATTTGAGTCTTTATATAGGTTATTAGATAATTTAGAAACATGAATTCCAGTTAGATTTAGATTGCTTAATCTAGTAGTTAGGATTAGAATTGAAGATTGCTAAAAATCTCAAGGAGATCCGATTTAGATATGATTTTTGTTAGGATTATAATTAGGATTAGTTAAGATTAATGAAAAAGATTTGATAAGATAGGATTTTGATTATGATTGAGCTTTGGGTTAATGGGTAAGGATCTCAATGGTAATGGGTTAAAGATTATTGGGTTGTAGTTAAAAGAAATAAGTAATATGAAGAATAAGAAAATAGATAATTGGCTTATAGGCTTAGTTTTTGGGCTTAAAAAAAATTGAAAAAGATGAAAATAAAGAAGTGGGCTTAGCTCATGTGGGCTTAGCATAAAAAGGAGAAGAAAACAAAAGGAAAAGAAGAATAGGCTGAACTTATTGGGCTTAGATGAAAATAATAATACTACCCATATAATTTAAAATAACTAAATATAAGTAATAAGAGTTTACAAGTCATAAACAATAATAATACTAATAATTATAATAAATCAAGTTAATTAATAATAATAAGATAATAGGTACCATCAGGTAAATATTTAAAAATAATTATATGGTATTATTAAATAGGGGATATTATAAGATCCATCTCGGTAACCTATCAATCCCCTCCCGTAACATACAGAACATTAGCTCATCTGATTTACCTTGTAAAGACCAGGTTCTTGACCAGCATTACAGTAGGACGGGATTTCTTCTCGACCCTGACAATGTTGGAATATCAAATAAAAATGTCTTTTATGACATTAATTTTGGAAGTAGAAAAGACACCATATGGTGAAGAAATGAAGAGTCATCATCATTAATTAGGAGAAATGAAGAGTCATCATAAATTGAAAGAAATAAAGAGTCATCATCATCAATTAGAAGGAATGAAGAGTTATCATCAATTTGGAGAAATCAAAAGTTACCATGAATTGAGGAAGTTAAAGAGTCATATATGCTTTATTGTCATTTTTTTATGGCATTAAGTAGATGGTTGGTATTCTTTTAAGTTTTTTTCTTTGAAGCCTATAAAAGGCTAGTGTACCTCTTCATTTTTTCAAGCAAGAAAGCAAGAAAGAAAAGTTGAATAAGATCCATTCTCCACTTAAAATTTTAGATTATAGTATATTAGTCTGTAGACTAGTTTACAACAATTGGTATCAGAGCCAATTCAATTTCTTTTCCATTTTTTCTTCTCCTCATGGCCTCCACCAACAATCTAATCAATCCACAAGTACCCAAGTTATTGAAAGATAACTATGAGAGTTGGTCAATTCAAATGAAAGCTCTATTGGTTCTCAAGAGTTGTGAGAGCTAATCTTTAATGGGTTCAAGGAACCCACACTGGAGGCCGTTTATACCACCGAAGAGAATAAAGCTCTTAGAGAGCAAAGAAAGAAGGATAGCAAGGCTCGTTTCTATTCTATCAAAGGTTGGACGAGTTTCCCTTCGAGAGAGTTGCCAAAGCAACGACGAGCAAGGAAGCATGAGAAATTCTTGCTACCATCTACAAAGGAGTCGAGCGGGTGACACGAATTCGCCTCCAAATTTTGAGGGGCGATGAAGCCGCTCAAATGAAAGATGAAGAAAAAATCTCCGATTATTATTCACGATTACTTCTAATTCTGAATAAAATGAAAAGAAATGGAGAGAAGATGGAGGATATCCGAGTGATGGAGAAATTGCTCTGATCCCTTACATCAAAGTTTAAGCACGTTGTGGCGGCAATTGAGGAGTCTAAGAATTTAGAGGAGATCTTAATAGAGGAGCTTTTGGGGGATCTCTCCAAATTCATGAGCAACGCATGCAAAAGAAGACTGGTTTCATAGTTTTAGAACAAGCATTAGAGTCAAAGCTGACTCTAAATGATCGAGGCTCACATAGTAGAGGTCGTGGTCGTGGGAGAGGTAGGGGACGTGGTCCCCAATAACGAACCACTCAAAATCAAGTGGAATTTCAAAGCTTCAGAGGTCGAGGACGAAGCAATCGGGGAAGATATACATCTGGACATGGAAACAACAAGAACATCCAATGCTAAAATTGTCAAAAATTTGGACACTATGCCTCGGATTGCTGGCACAGAACTGAAGATCTTACCAATCTCGTCAAAGCAACAAATGATGTAGGTAATAACTTTTCTCTTCTTCTTGCTCATGATGATTCAAGTGATCAGAATGATGTTTGGTACCTTGACTCGGGTGCTAACAACCACAAGTGCGGGAAGAGAGAACTTTTCATGGAACTCGCAAAAGGAGTGCGTGGAAGTGTGAGCTTGGGAGATTCTTTAAAACTCCCTGTTGAAGGCAAAGGGAAGATCAAAATCTACCAAAAGGATAGTAAGCCTAAGTATATTTCTGATGTTTATTATATTCCTAATATGAAAAGTAATATTCTCAGCATCAGTCAATTACTCGAAAATGGATATAAAGTATATATCGAGAACATCCATCTTTGGTTGAAAAATACAAAAGGAGGTCTTATAACTTGTGTTAAGATGACAAGGAACCGCATGTTTTCCTTGCATCAAAACACGAAAGTTGAGAAATTTTTTCAAGGACTCGTGAAGAATGAGTCATGGAGGTGTCATCTTCGCTTCGGCCATCTAAACTTCAGCGGCCTGAAGCTACTTGTTTTCCATTGATTTGCAAATGGGAAAACTTACAAAAAAGTATCGAGGAGCTAAATTACAAGTAACACAAAAGATTACAAGTAGATCTCCTCTGAGATTCTGGAGAAGTGTGCCGATAGGAGTCTGGTCAGCGCGCGACCACTTTGTCCCTTTGACGATGCGATCGATGGGATTCCCTTCTCCCTTGGTTCGGGGAATCGGAGAACAGAGGGCTGGTAGAACCTTCTCATTACTTCTCAAGCTGCCTTCACTTGAGAATTCCTTCTCATCTGGTTTCGGAAATTCCTTGAGAGGAAGGAAGGTATTAGGGTATCAGCACCCTGATTAGAGAAGTAGTTCTCTGAATTCTCTGAATTCTTGGAAGCTAGAGAATAGATCTCTGTTTAGCCACCTCTCTCTTTCTTGCATGCTCTCTGCCTGTGCACGTCCTCCTTTTTTTTTTCTTTTTGTGCCTCTGGTGGGCTATTTATAGGGAGAGCAGGGGTATAATCGTCCCTTGAAAAATCTGGAAACAGATTGAGTCAATCTGTTTAAATCTGGAAAGCAGCCTTGCTGCGAGGCTAGAATCAGCTTCTGCGAAGTTAGGAATAGTAGGTAGGTCAGTCTCCTGATCTGTTTTGATTCTTTCCATATAATTGGAAGATCTCCCCTGATCCTCTTACTCTTTTAGGAGAGTCAAGAGATTATGGCATACAACTGCCAAATTTGATCTCAGATTTGATCTTGATCCTGAATTGATTTGATCTCATCTGGAGTTTAATTGGTCAAAGGTTGACCATAACAGACCCGCAGCGGAGCTGTCGCGTCGAGCTTATAGCGGAGCTGGAAGAAGCATCTGGCGAAATCAGAAGAAAGCTCTTCAGCGGAGGTAGATAACATCTGTGGCGAAACTACCGAACATCCTTCTGCGCGGTTGTGTATGACTTCGAGCGAAGCTAACTCTCTGCGGAGTTAACTTGAGCACTTCAGGTGAAGCTATAAGTTAGCTTCCTGATGGAGCTTTGAACGGCTCCAAGGCGAAGTTGGGCGATCTTAACCTCTCAGGCGAGGCTATCCCTTTGGGCTCATGTGATGCTAAGTGTTGAGCTAACCTAGCATTTTAAACCTGCTGAGGTCTGTTCAAAGACAATCTGGGCTCACTGTCTGCTTCACTGGATCAGCAGAGTCCAAGTTGCTGCTTTGTCCCTCGGAGATGGGTACAGAACTGGTCGTCAGCTTGTCTGTCACTTGTCTTTTGTAAATGTCAACAAGTTTAGACATTGTTCAGGCCAGTAAGAATCTTGTCTTTTTTAAAGTGTCAACAAGACCCCCTTCAAAGTTTTCGAAAGTTTGCAATGGAATGGTTCAGGCTTCGAAATACTTTGAATTGCTTTGATAGGTGGTGTGTGAAGTACGAACGTCGCCATGGTGGTTGAGTTCAGCTTCGCTTTTAATCCTGCTTTGGGATAAATTCGCCGAAGAATTGTGTAGATTCGCGTCTCTGGTTAGCTTCGCGTCTGGGTAGCTCCGCGTCTGGGTAGCTCTGCGTCTGAGCATCCGGAGTAGATTCGCTTCAAATTGGTCTTGGAACGTCGTTCCTTTCCCGAGGCCAACAGCCTTTTGGCTAATTATGAGAAGGATTATTTTCTTTCCCGAAGTTGAAATAACTTCTCTTGTATTAACGAGGGAGATCATTCCTTCCTTGTGCCTTTCCGAGGGAGACTATTCCCTTTCTCAAGGCTCAGTAAATGCCTTAAATTCCCTCGCGCTTCTATGCTTGAAGCCGCAGCGGTGCGCTCAGGCTATGAGGCCTATAAATAGGACACTTGAGGTCCTTTGCAGAGAAGCGGTCTGTTCATAACTTCTCTTGATTATATCTAGAGAGAGATACTCAGATCTCTGAACTAGTGGAGTGCCCACTCTGGTCATTATCCGGCCAAGAACTGGTGAGTCTCGGTCATCCAAGGACTTTACCAATGAACTGATAACTTTTAGGGAGTTTGTCTCCCTTAATTTAGCTTTAATAGCTGCCTCAGGGATTGATTTCCCTTGTTCTTCATTTTGTATATGACTGATCTGCAGAGAAGGGCTTCAGCCCTGTTTCCCAGCTTCCCGGCAAAGCTATCACGTTCACTTGATCAAAGAAAGATCACTGCATGTTTGCCTGCTAAGTTCGCCACATAGGCAAGGATTAAGACTTAGCCTCTTCAAAGTTGAGCCAGACTTGCCATACAGGTGGGGTCACGGCTGCGTCCCTCTGGATCAGTCTGGCTTAGCCGTATAGGCGAGGCTTGGACTTGGCTTTTGCTGAGCTAGCCCATCATTACTGTGCAAGCGAGGCTACCCTCTGCTTAACCGAAACTGAAATCCATCCCTAAATTGCAACTGAATCGGATATAAATTGCTTCGCCCCAAAGAATTTGACTTTGCATTTCACTTTTGCAGCTTCTCCTTTGACTTACTGCTAACTTATTTCAGTTTATATTGCAGTGAGCTATGTTCGCCAGTCTTTTGACTTGATGAAAGAGAAGGTTGCCTCTTGCTTTTTCAATTGAAACTTTAAATCCTAAGCAGGAGGAACAACTAGGGCAGCTGATGTGTGTTCCCAGAAGAGGTTGGCAGTCGCTTATCCGAGATGATCCACTTCGAGGCGGGGCTGGTAGTCGCTTATCCAAGATGATCCACTTCGGGAGAGCGGACGTCACCTGTAAGGTCTCAGATCCTTTGCCAATTTTCATCAAAGAAGATCTAGCTTCTTGATGGTAAAATCTGCCATTATGCGAAGGATTATGGCCTTGTGCAGGAGGAAAGCCTTTCGTGTCCAGTTGGTTTGGCTTGGAAGTAGATAGGACCACTTGTATGCCTTTGGAGCAATGACTCGGTTGTACGAAAGATAACCTTGATGTAGAAGTATCAATGTACCTTCCCTTTTAAATCAATAAAAGCTTTTTTTCTGCTTATATGCCTTTTTTCTCCTTCTTTTTGATTCGAGGACACCTGAAGTGGACTGACGGAGCTAAACTTCATGCGAAGTCAAAGACAGAATCCTATATGAATCAGGAACGAGCTTCCAGCGAAGCTAGCATGAAGTTTCTGCGAAGTTCGGGCTGTGCTTTTAGTGGAGCTAAGGCATGCTTTTTAGCAAAGTTATTGATGCATCGCGCTAAGTTAGCACTAGACTCATAGCGGAGTTAGCCCTTACTGGGGCTGAAGTAGCGCTTCTCGGGAAGGCGCTTTAGGCACCGTTTTAAATTAATTTGAAACGACTGCCTGCGCTCCTTTCGAGGAGGCATCATTTAGGCAATCATCGGCCTATAAAAGCCTGATCGGGCTGAAAGAGAAGGCACCACTTCTCTTTGACTTTTCAGAGAACTCTGATTCTCTTCTTCCTTTTTCTTCTTCGTTCAAGAATTCAAGAACTTCCACAGTTCTCCAATGGCTCCCAAGAGACAAGCAGGAAAAGAGGTAGCAACCTCTACGACGGAGGGTCCTTCCCCTCCTCCGGTCATCGAATGACCTATCGCTGGTAGGGATTTTTCCCTTTTGATCAGAGATTTTCATCTCTCTTTTAAAGTCGATTTTTGGCTATCTTCTGTTGAACCCAGAGCGATCAATCATGATCTCGTGATCTTAGGGAGTTCAATTCCCTGAATTTCCCTTGATTTCTTGATTGGAAATCTCAGAACCGAAGGGTCTCTTCTTCAAGCTTCCAGGCGAAGCTATCCCTTAGGCGGTTCATATCCTATTGAATGATAGGGCGCGAAGCTAGCCTTTGGAGTATGACTGAAAAGGACCTTAATGCCCTTAAAATAATCTCTAGGCAATAATACCTTTCTGACGAAGTTAGAGCCTGGGGCTTTGTCGCATTCTGTTGTTCGAGGTCAAGCTTCCAGAGCGAAGCTAACACTTGGATATTTTTCTGCATCCTGCCTTCGTGTGGAGCATGGAGTTACGCTGCAGCTGCGAAGCTAAGCTTCGGGGCGAAGCTATCATTAGGCCAGCTTCGCTCAGAGAGTGAGGCTATGTCTTAACAAAAATTGCATTCTTGTTTTAGCTCTTGTTTAGCTGATGAACTAATTATAGTTTCTCTTTGTTCTTGCAGTGCACTATACTCCTGGTCCTCTGAACAGTCTCTTTGGCACAGCCAGGGGGCTAGATGGCAACGTTAGCCTGCAGTTCCAAGGCCAGGCTTCACTATTTAGCAAGCGAAGCTCTCCTGCTCTGGATGCGCTTATTCATGATGGGGATCAGCGCACCATGAGGAGCATCTTAACTACTGCTCCCCTTGAAGATTCTGACCGAAGAATCTATCGAAAGCCCGGCTTCATGTTTGTAGATGCAGCGCCAGATAATGATCGCCAGCTGCTAGCCGGAGAGGGGCAGTGGATTTTTAAATTAGATGGTGAGAAGTTCTATCTCCCATCTAGCAAGCGGCATTTTCCCTTATCCTTCTTTCAATGCGTGACAAGGGCTCGGAAGATGCAGTGGCAAGTGAGTTGGACTACTGAATCCGTTCACATAGGGAAGTTGATAATTCCCTCTACCGGTTATACAAGGATGGGTCCTCCTTGCTGCGTATTGGGTCTCCATCCTGGGAACATACTTCCAGACATCCCAGTGGGAGAAAACCCTGTGGTGGCGCAGACCTTTGGGAATCAATTTTTTAAGGTTCGTGGCAACTATCCAGCCACTGATTTTAGGACTCCAGGGTGGATTCACCCTCCCACGGCATGGTGGAGGGACTTGACCCTAGATGTTCTTGCTCATTTTGAGGAGTGTTGACACTTAAAAAAGATAAGATTCTCATTGGTCCGAACGATGTCTAAACTTGTTGACATTTACAAAAGACAAGGGACAGACGAGCTGAAGACCAGTTTTCACCCACCTCCAAGGGACAATGAAGCGGTTTGGACTCCACTGATCCAGCAAGCAGAACAGTGAACCCGGATTGTTTCTAACAGACCTCAGCAGGTCTAAAATGCTAGCATATAGCATTACATTAGCCCAAGGAGATAGCCTCGTTTGAGAGGCTAGCATCATCCAGAGCATCGCCAGGAAGCTAACTGATAGCTTCGCCGAAAAGCCTCTTTTCAGGATTTCGCTAAGGATTGCCTCTAGCTCCGCTATGAGCTTCAAAGCGGGCAGCTCCGCTATCGGCCTGCTATGGTCAACCTTTGACCAATCAAATCTCCTGATGAGATCGGATTCAATCTAATCAAATCCAATCGGGATTCAAATATGGTAGGTGATTGCCGCAATCTCTTGACTCTCTTGAAACGAGTAAGAGGATCAGAGAAAATCCTCCAACGAGATGGAAAGGATCAAAACAAATCGGAAAGATCAACCGACTTGCCATTTTCTAGCTCCGCAGAAGCTATCCTAGCCTCGCAGCAAGGCTACTTTCCAGATTCAAACAGATTCGGTTCAATCTGTTTCCATATCTTCAAGGGGACGATTATACCCTTGCTCTCCCTATAAATAGCCCGTCAGGGGCACAAGGGAGGAGGATGGCATCGCATCAGAAGAGAGGGCGTCCAGAGATCGGCGATCAATCAAAGCGGGCTTCTGCTCCCAAATTAATCCTCTGTTGATCAGGAGAATCGGACTTCTTCATAACGCACCGTGCGTTCTCTAATTCAGAGACCTTTCAAGAGAAATACTTCTCTTTTCAGGGTGGCGATACCCTAGCAACCTCTTTTCCTCAAAGAATCTCCGGAACCAGGCGAGAAGGAATTCCTTACAGAAGGCGGTTTTGAGAAGTAGCCAGAGGGTTCTACCAATCCTCTATTCTCTGATTCCCGGAACCAGGCGAGAAGGGAATCTCATCGCTCGCATCGTCAAAGGGACAAAGTGGTCGCGCGCTGACCAGACTCCTATCGACACATTTTCCCAGAATCTCTAAGGAGATCTACTTGTAATCTTTTGAGAATACTTGTAATTTAGCTCCTCAAACTTTTATTTGTAAGTTTTCCCCTTTGCAAACATAATGGAAAACAAGATGGCGACTCCGCTGGGGATTGTATTCTCCTCTGCTGAGAATCAAGTGTCACAATGCGACGAACAGACCTTCGGGTCTATCTCTGAATTCAGAAAAGCCGGTGCAGCCAGATCTTCTCTGGCTAAATCTTCAAGCAAAGTTTCTGCGGAGACGGAAAAGGTTCTCTACAAACCTGCCGCAGTTCTCTGGCGCAACAAGGAAACATGCCCGCAACCCAGATCCTGCACTTTTGAGAACCTGGTTATCCAGATTGATCAAGGAAAATTTGAAGAAGTCCTCTCTGGGGGTGGCCTGACGCTTCGAGCACGGAAGCACAGGAAGGTCTTCATGACCAAGGTTTCAAATCAGAAACCAGAGGCAGAATTTTGCCAGCACCCCACAGCCCCGCTTGTGGCTATTCAGGTTCCCTGCGAACCTAGGCGCCCCCTGTCAAGGCTGATATGGAAGCCTAAACAGGAGTCTTCAACCAAAGCTCCTGGTGTAGTCATGCCGAGACTGCGCCTCTCCCGCGAAGAAAAGGGTAAGATGCCCATCTGCCCTGACGATGCTGCCAGCCATGAAGTCATGACGGCAATCATACCGTCACCTGAATCAAGGGCAGCAAAGCCTCCTGTCAGCCTCGCTTTCACAAGCGAAGCTATTGTACCACGACAAATTCACTGGGTTCGCGGCCGCAAGGCTAAGACCGCAGTGTTATCTGAGGTTGATCTCCTTCGCAGCAGAATAGCGGGCAAAGCACCACAGCGTGCTCCGCTCCCCAATTCATCAGGCACTAAGCTCGTACCCGTCGGCGAAGCTAGCGCCAAAGTACTATTCAGTACTAATCCCTTCTGCAGGGATAAGAAGAACGGAGCATCACCCCTTGTACGCTCCAGAAAGGCCTCTCCATGGGTTTGTTCAGGCTCTGTTGAGCCTAACCTGCGACAATTCTTGACAAACAAGCGGGAATTGGAGTCTCTCCAAACCACTTCCCCTTGTTGTCAAAGAGGATGCCGACTTGTGACAATCCATTCAGCCCGCTGTCGGCAATATCCAATCAAGGCTGCATCTCCGCACCGTCAATCGGTGTTTGACCGGTTGTCCGCACATGCCACAAAGAAACATCATGAAAGGAGCGCTTCGCGAGGCCCAGCCTTCGCGTCCGTCAACATGACCGGAAGAGGACGAGAGCGACACAGGGAAGGTCATGCATCTGATGATACCCCTTTCGGCTCCCCAGATCCAGATTATAGCCCGGGCATAGATGAAGTCTTGGTGCGCGAAGAAGGTGTTTTCCGAAACACCAGATCCAGGGTGGCGATACCCTATAATTATGAGCAGCCTTCCTCCTCGACGGTCCCAACCGTGCCACAACTCAGGCGGTTGCCCCAATCGTCCGATGGAGAAGATGAAGACAGCGGGTATGCCTCTTCAGCAACAGTCAGTTCTGTGCGAACGGACAAAGCATCGGTTAATATGGCCGATAACGCCAATGACGACCTTCGTCGGCGTTTGGAAGCTCAGGAGCAGACCTCTAGAACTCAGCAAGAGGCCCTGGACAATATTCAACAGATGCTCGCTCAGCTCCTCAGCAACCGGAATGATGATACCGGGAGCAATCATGATGAGGAGGGACACCTCAGCAACGATCCGCCCAAGACAGAGAGATCTAAGGGAGGCTCTTCCCTGGATGCCGAAGTCCTTAAAGGCCTTCGAGCTCAAATTTCATCCCTGGCTCAGAGGGATGAATTAAAGAAAGTAGGGGCAGTTCGTCCTTACCCACTGGAGTGGGATTCGGTGCCATATCCGCCAAAGTTCAAACCACCAACGTTGCATACGTATGATGGTAAGAGCTCGCCCAATCAGCACATCTACTATTTCCGGTCCCAGACCGGTAATGTTCTAAGCAACGACGCCATCATGGCTAGGTTGTTCATCGGCACCTTGAAAGGGGTGGCATTCGACTAGTTCCGAAGCCTTCCTCAGGGCTCTATCAATTCCTGGGTCGACCTGGAAACTCGGTTCCTCTCTCGCTTCTATGAGGATGACACCGAAGTGACCATGGACAAGCTCCTTTCCACTGTGCAGAGGAAAGGCGAATCTGTCCGTGAATACATTGAGCGGTTCAGAAATCTATCTCTGATGTGCCCAGCAGGGATGCCATTACCCATGCTCTTACAGACATATAGGCACAACTTCTTGGATCAAGTAGAAGTCCGCATGGGGGCTGTCAAAGCCCATACTTGGAAGGAATTGGTCGAACAAGCTGAGATAGCCGAGAAGTCAGCTAAGAAGTTCGAGCCATCCGCCCCTAGAAGCAAATGGGGCGCGAACAACAAAGGGCGTAGCGATCTCCCGCAGTCTTCCCAAGCTAAAGGGAAGGAAATTATGTCCGTCGAGCTGACCGGGGACATGCAGTCAAAGGCCAAGAAGAGCGGCGTCAACAGCCAAGAGCCCAAGTTTCCTCCAAAACAGTACTCCTTCAGAGATGATCAGGTGGTCACGATATTCCATCTGCTCCACAAAGGGAACAAAATGAAGCTACCGGATGCTCGGCGTCCCAATGAGATAGGGCGCACAAACGACCCTAAATACTGCCTCTACCACAGGATGATCCACCATCCTACTGACAAGTGCTATGTTCTCAAGGATAGAATTCAAGCCTTGGTCGACGCTGGAGTCCTCACACTGAAGACGGAACAGAAGAAAGTCACTGCCAATATGGTGACTCTTGAGTTCGGCACTGCCCAGAAGGTCACAGTTCCTGACGGGACCTATTCAGCCCCGGCGCCGCGGTTGGAAGTCAAGCATCCTCCAGCCATGACTCAATACAACAAGGGTCTCGTCCCTTTGACATTGGAGACAGGGGAAGTTATGTGGATACACCCTGACCTCGTCCAAGACGTACAGCGGACGTCGAAGGACTCTAGCAAAAAAGGCAAGTCCTGCAATGTCATCTCTGTCCTGCCAGATGATGGTAATCTTACTTCGGCTTCCCTCAGCGATTCAGAAGAAGAGAAGCATGCCTGTACAGCGTAGGCAGATGCGCCTCAACAGACGGGCACCCGGTCTGGAAAATCATACTTAAGGCAGTATGACAAGTCTACTGACGAGATACAACAGCAAACGACGTCAGTACCAATGCCGACATCCACTCCAGTCCTGACCAAAGGGAAGGAGAAGCCTAAGGAAGTGCGATTCGACCATGTGTTGAAGAAACCGCCAGGCCAAGGGTTAGCCACGCCCTTTCGCTTTGATATATTGGCCCACTTAGCCAATATCCCGGCTCGTATCACAATACACGAGCTCCTTCGCCTCTCTAAAGAGACAAGAGAGGCACTCAGAGATGCGCTGGCCAACTCGGAGTCCTTTCTGACATGCATGCCCGAGGTTCCTGGCGTTGAGATGCGGCCTTCCTGCTCAGAGTGTCATCACGCGCAATCCAAGGTGCCTGCTATTACCTTTACGGCGGAAGATATGCTTCTCAAAGACAACAAGCATGATCGACCTCTGTACTATACCGGATATATCGGTTCAACATGCATTGAAAGAGTACAAGTCGATCCGGGGTCTGCACTCAGCATCATCCCCAAAAGGCTCCTCTATTTCCTCGGCATACCATTGTACAGGTTGTCCGCAACCACCACTACAATATATGGTTTCAACGCCGGGAGCAGCCATCCGCTTGGAAAAATTTGACTCCGTTGCAGAATCGGGAGTCTGAAGTCAGAAGTGACATGCTATGTCATTGATGCTGACACTTCATATAACCTGCTGCTAGGAAGACCATGGATCCATGCCAACTGGATCGTCCCTTCCACCCTCCATCAATGCTTCAAATATGTTGAAGATGATGCAACAGTACGAACTGTCTTCGCTGAAAAGCAACCCTTCAAGGGGGTGGAAAACTACTTCACCGACGCCCTCCTGTATCAAGAGGCCGACGGAACGCCTGCAGAGCCATTGCCAGACGATGATGAAAGTGGAAATGAGGCGGATTCAGAATCCGAAACAGGCATGCCAGCCATTTTGATTGGCGAACCAATTATAGCATGTTTCCTCAATGACCCCCAATGTAATATCCCTTCTGATGAAGAGGGTGAATGGGTAATTAATGATAGTATCTCTTTTGGTTATCCTGCGAGTATTGGGTCAATAAAATCCATCATAGAGGGCTCTCTGCATATGCCCGTACATGAGCCAAGTTCGGCTACTACATCTGTGGAGGTTATAGAAGGGGCCACGCTGGTAATCCCTCCATCCAAACAAGGTCAGTTGCCGATAATCTTCGGTAGAACCCAGCCACGGGGACCTGCAGCTACAGAGTCAAGCTCGGACTCAGAAGCCCCACAGTTCTTCCATTATGCGCAACCGGCACGCCATATTATGGAGAAGATGGGATATGACTTGAAGCAGGCAGGCGGCCTAAACTTTGAAAAAGGAAGACGCAGCTTGATGCGTAACTCCGTCCCAAGAGGGAAACTTGCAAATTACTATGATAGTACACGCAGGGGGTTAGGGTATGTCACACCCACGTCATCAACAACAGTTCAGGTCAAAGGCGATGGATCGATCCCATCACTGTCGGCCTCATCCTCCGAATGGGACTCTGATGTCAGCATAGGAGGGATATTCGAAAGCCTCATGACTTCAAGCAGTCAGTTGGAAACCGCAGAGGTTGCCGATGAGGAATCATGGGCCCAGCAATTGAGCCTTCAATGGGAAAAGCGGTTTGAGCTGTGCGAGCCACCTACCGAAGACAAGGTGATCCAGGTCAACTTGGGCAGTCAAGATCATCCCAAACCGATTTTCATAAGTGAAAGCCTATCACTTATCGAAAAGGAAGAATTGATAATGCTCGTAAAAGAGTATATAGATGTCTTCGCCTGGAGCTATGAAGACATGCCTGGACTTGATCCACAGGTCGCTATGCACCGTCTAAACATCAAGAACGACGTTAAGCCAGTCAAGCAGCAACAACGTCGGTTCCGCCCAAACATCATGGAGGCTATTGAAGCCGAAGTTCATAAGCTCATTGCTTGTGGCTTCATCCGGGAGGAACAACATCCAGATTGGGTGGCTAACATAGTCCCCGTCCTCAAAAAGAACGGGAAAATACGGATATGCATCGACTACCGTGATCTCAATACGGCCTGTCCCAAAGATGAATTCCCACTGCCGATCACTGATGTCATGATCGACAACACATGCGGGTTCGAGAGGATGTCTTTCATGGACGGCTTCTCAGGGTACAACCAGATCAAGATGTATCCTGATGACGAGAAGCATACTTCTTTCCAAACGCCATTGGGGGTATACTGCTACACTGTAATGCCCTTCGGACTGAAGAACGCCAGAGCAACCTACCAGCGGGCGATGAGCATGATCTTCCGCGACCACCTCCGAAAGACGGTGGAATGCTATGTTGACGACATTGCCGTCAAAAGCCGCAGCAAAGATGAACATCTTCGCGATCTGAGAACGATGTTCGACATAATGCGGGCTCATCAGCTGAAAATGAACCCGACAAAATCCTTTTTGGGAGTGTCTAGTGGCAAGTTCCTCGGATTCATTGTTACGTCAAAGGGGATCCATCTTGACCCGGACAAAGTCAAAGCCATCCAGAGTATGCATCCACCAAGGAATCTCAAAGAGCTCCGAGGCTTGCAAGGCAGATTAGCCTACATCAGAAGATTCATCGCAAATCTCTCAGGCCGCTGTCAGCCGTTCCCGTCTCATGAAAAAGGGTACTGCCTTCATATGGGACCAAGCTTGTCAAGAAGCTTATGAAGACATTAAGAGGTATCTCACAAAACCTCCGGTCTTAGTGGCCCCTACATCAGGAAAACCATTCTTGCTTTATGTAAAAGCTCTGGACTATTCCCTCGGTGCCCTCCTCGCTCAGAAGGACGACAATGGCCATGAGCAGGCCATTTATTATCTGAGCAGAACTCTTATAGGAGCGGAATCTCGCTACAATCCTATTGAGAAAGAGTGTTTAGCTCTCGTCTTCGCTGTCCAGAAGACACGACATTATTTGGTTGGCCAAACCATATATGTCATCTCCAGGGTGAACCTTTACGTCTTCTCATGACGAAGCCAAGGTCGCTGAATTCAAGGTTGGCTAAATGGGCACTTCTGTTGTCTCAATACGACATGACCTTTACTCCTCAGAAGGCAGTTAAAGGCCAGGCCCTTGCAGAGTTCTTAGCTGCTCATCCAGTTCCAGAACATTCAAAACTTCACGAAGACATCCCTGATGAAGTCTTCGAGTCTAATGCAACCTCAGCAGAGGAAGTGTGGCAGATGTTCTTCGACGGAGCATCGCGGATGGGCCCCAAAGGGAAGATTATTGCCGGAGTGGGGGTTGTGTTCATCTCCCCACAGGATCATATCCTCCCCAGAGCATTCTCCTTGACAGAATCATGCTCTAATAATGTAGCGGAATACAATGCTCTGCTCATCGGTCTCCAGCTCGCCCAGGAAATGGGGGTACGCTACCTCGAAGCTTACGGCGATTCAAAGCTGGTCATCAGTCAAGTCAAAGGCGAATACGAAGTCCGCCATAAAGACTTGGTGCCTTATTATCATACAGCCATCGAATTGGCTAGCTTATTTGAAGGCTTCTACATCGGGCATGTGTCCCGATCTCAAAATACCAAGGCGGATGCCCTCGCTGCATTAGCAACAACGCTAGCCTTACCGGCCGACACCGACTATCACCTCACAGTCGCAACCCGGCATCTCGTATGCTCCAAGCATATGCTAAGGATCCAAGAGGTCCATAATATCTCCACGGATCTTGAGCCGAGGGATTGGCGCTTCCCTCTCATTGACTACGCTCTGCACGGTCTGCTTCCAGACGATCTCAAAGAAGCGGCGTCCATCAGACGAAGGTCGCTCCGTTTCTACTATGATCCCACTTTGAAGACACTCTACCGTCGTTCATATGACGGTGTCCTCCTCCGTTGCCTTTCCCATTCAAAGGCACAGGAAGTGCTTAAAGAAGCACATGATGGCATTTGCGGAGCTCACCAGCCGGGTCCAAAGCTTAAAGACAGGCTGCACAGACTTGGGTACTACTGGCCGACCATGATGGCCGATGCCACCCAATATGCACGAAGGTGTAAGGCGTGCCAGGTCCATGCAGACTTCATACACCAACCTTCGGAGTTGCTCCACCCTACTGTTGCTTCATGGCCATTTGAAGCATGGGGAATCGATGTCGTAGGGCCAATCAGTCCCTCTTCGGCAAGAGGTCACCGGTTTATCCTGGCAATAACCGATTACTTCTCAAAATGGGCAGAGGCCACACCGTTGGCCGAAGTTAAAACCTCCAATCTGGTTAGCTTCATCAAACACCATGTCATCCATCGATTCGGTGTACCCAGACGGATCATCCATGACAATGGTCCCCAATTCGTAAGCCAAGGGTTCTATCGGTTCTGCGATAAATACCGAATTCAGAATGTGGCTTCAACCGCCTACAATCCTGCCGCCAACGGCTTGGCAGAGGCATTTAACAAGAAGATCATCAAGCTGCTCAAGAAGTTTGTCTCCTCGAACAAGCGAGATTGGGACGAAAAGCTCGGTGAATGCCTTTGGGTCTACCGGACTACGGTTCGGACACCGACAGGCAATACGCCTTTCTCCCTGGTATATGGGTGCGAAGCGGTCATCCCATTGGAAATCCAGGTGCCATCATTGCGGGTAGCCTTGACTACTAAGATGACATCAGAAGACAATGATCGCCTGCGTCTTCAAGAGCTCGAAGCCCTAGACGAGAGCGGCTGCAAGCTCAGCAACACATCGAGCTGTATCAGGCTCGGATGTCAAAAGCCTTCAATAAGAAGGTTAAGCAAAGAACCTTCCAGAAAGGAGATCTGGTCTTAGCCGTCAGACGACCGATGATTATGACGCACAAGACCAAAGGCAAATTTCAGCCTAAGTGGGAAGGACCGTTTGTGATAGAGACAGTCTATTCAAACGGAGCATACCGCCTTACAACTGCAGATGGCGACCTCCTCATGATGCCAATCAATGGCAAATTCTTAAAGAAGTACTATCCTTAATCAAGGATTTTTCTCTCGATCAAGTTAACATTACACCTCTGATCGAGATCCGCGCGTCCGGAATGCGCACAAAGAGAGCCTCTCTCTTTCTCCAAGCATATCAAACCTGTTGGTGGCTGGGGGTTTGCTTAAAATCCCAAGGGATCTGCTCCCACTTGATTCCCTCTCCAGAATCACTTACCAATTCTCATCCATAGAATGGTAAGACCACATATTCCGCTGTTACGTTAACATTAAACCTATGACAGCAGTCCCCTCATTTCTCCTCATGAGAGCGAGACCTCCAAAGTCACTTACCAATTCTCATCCATAGAATGGTAGGACCACACATATTCCGCTGTTACGTTAACATTAAACCTATGACAGTGATTCCCTCGTTTCTCCCCGAGAAGATGAGACCTTTTCCAAATCCAATCCGACTTTTGAACTTGGTGACTTCTCAACCAGTTATGTCATCGCGACCTCTGAACTGGCAGATAGCCAAGTTTCATCTACCATTGAGCTTAGTGGCGTCTCAATTGGTTACGTCATTGCGACCTCTGAACCAGCAGACAGCTAAGTCTCGATCCTGAACCCTGTTGACATTTACAAAAGACAGGTCTCGATACTTGTCGACATTTACAAAAGACGAGTATCACCTATTTTGAACTTGGTGACTTCTCAACCAGTTATGTCATTGCGACCTCTGAACTGGCAGATAGCCAAGTTTCATCTACTATTGAGCTTAGTGGCGTCTCAATTGGTTACGTCATCGCGACCTCTGAACCAGCAGACAGCTAAGTCTCGATCCTGAGCCCTGTTGACATTTACAAAAGACAGGTCTCGATACTTGTCGACATTTACAAAAGACGAGTATCACCTATTTTGAAGCTTGGTGGCTTCTCAACCAGTTATGTCATTGCGACCTCTGAACTGGCAGATAGCCAAGTTTCATCTACTATTGAGCTTAGTGGCGTCTCAATTGGTTACGTCATCGCGACCTCTGAGCCAGCAGACAGCTAAGTCTCGATCCTGAGCCCTGTTGACATTTACAAAAGACAGGTCTCGATACTTGTCGACATTTACAAAAGACGAGTATCACCTATTTTGAAGCTTGGTGGCTTCTCAACCAGTTATGTCATTGCGACCTCTGAACTGACAGATAGCCAAGTTTCATCTACCATTGAGCTTAGCGGCGTCTCAATTGGTTATGTCATTACGACCTCTGAACCAGCAGACAGCTAAGTCTCAATCTCGATGCTTGCTGACATTTACAAAAGGCAAGTATCTCCCTTTTAGCCCGCAAAGGGCTGACCTCGAGACTGGCGACGTCCCATTCGGTTATGTCATTGCGACCTCTGAATCAACAGACAGCCATGCCTCATTATCCAAACAAACAAAGACGACAAAAGAAAGAATTTTTATTAAATTCCAAAAGGATGGGATACATGGAGGAGCCTATAGGCGTACATGATAAGATCGGATCCGATCTCCGAGCGAAGCTAGCCTCGTCCTCCTGTCATCAGCAGCCTGGGCCAGCGCCTGTGATCTTAGCTCAGCCTCATCGAAGTCCACCGCCTGAGCCAGACGAGCCTCGACCTCCGCCAAAGTCGCCCTCTGTGACGACTTCTGCCGCGCCAGTTCCTCACTCCGAGCCCTGAGCTGCTTAAGCCGCGCAGACTCTTCATGACGCACCTGTGTAGCCTTGGATAAGAGGAGATTTGCCTTCCGGATCATCTCTTCGGCCCTCTTAACCTTATCTTCGGCATCAAGAAGAGCACTGGTGGAAGCGTCAATTGCACTCCCAACCTCCGCTTGCTCTGTCTCCAGGGACTTCAAGTCAGAGGAGATAGCCTCAGCAGCCTCTTGAGCGGCGAGCTGAGCCTCGCGCCTTTGGGCGACAAGACGTGTGAGCCGTTCATCAGCCAAAGACGCTACGTCTGAACGATGGAAATGGCGCCATTCCTCCACGTCCTTCTCAAGGTCATCTACCAGGAGCTCTAGAGCAGCAGCTTGATGGTACCCCTCAAAGTCCCGGATACACTCAATGCCACGGGAGAGGACCATCTTCAGCTTTGAGAATGGCACGGGCGAGCCCTTCAAGACTAGACCGATAGTCTGCTCCAAACTGTTATAGAAGCTGTCGACCAGATTACCGATGAAGTCATTCTCAACTTCATCAACCCTTGAGACAACCTCGGAGCAATCTACCAACCCAGTCGACACCGCCGCAGAAGAAGAAGAGGGAACATCGACAGCAGCAGGGCAAGCCAAAGGTGACCTCGGCGGAGTCCTCAGCGACACCAGCACGCCAGCCACCGCGGAGGTAGGACTGGCAACCACCTCCTGAGCAGCAGGCTCGACAATCAAAGTCGGGGAACTAGGGTCCACGATCACCCTCAGCCTCGCACTGGGCAAAATTGCCGGCACCTCACTCGGTGATGTGATTGGGAGTGAGGATACCTCCGGGACTGCCGCCCCTTCAGCCTCTCGCCTTTCAGCTCACGTGGGCTGATAAGAAGGCAAGTCGCCATACAACACGTCCAACATGGCAACATCCGCCATGGACGAAGCACTCAACCCGCCCTCTGACCTTCCAGGGGAAGTCTCCGGCTCCTTCAAAGCCGACGCATCTTGAGGCCGAACACCTGCAACAAAGCCATGGTCAAAAAACAGATGCAGTAAACAAGAGGAGATCAAAAGGTCGTCATTTTACCGAAGGCTGATGTTACTTCATCAGCCTCATCAGTCTCTAGGGGTTCCATCGCGAAGTTCTTGCCAGAATCAATGCGGATAGCCGGCCTGCTCGCCGATTCCTCCGCAGACCACCCGATAGAGCTGGATGCCATAGGACTTCCTTTAGAAGTCCCAGCGCCCGAGAGGCCAATGTCGGCCGCATCACCTCCAGATTCCTCCGAGCGAGTAAAGGAACCAGCTGCAGCTCCATAAGCGAATAGAGGATCATACTGGTCCCCTTGCTCCCCATGCTCCTCAGCTCCTGCAACAAAAAGCAAATGATGAGTTATTTAAAGTGCGCTGAAGGCATATTAGATGGGGCCAATCTTACCAGTAGTCGGTTCAGCAACCGACGGCTCAGCCACTAATGGAGCAGCAGAAGGAGGCGCAGCAGAGGGCTCACCCTCTACCACGATGGTAGGAGTCTGGCGACGGGGCCTCTTCGCCGACGACTTCCTACGGGATCCACTCCCACGCTTCCTTTTGAAGTGGACATCAGAGTCCTCTTCCTCCACTTCCTCCACATGTTGTGAGGGAGCTGTCCCCACTACACCAGAACCGGCTTCACGAGTATCAGCTTCATGGGCATCAGCCCTCGTCTCTGCCTCGAAGCAAGGGCTCCCCGCATCAGAAGCCCCGCTGTCATCTACAGCGATGAACTCCTCTATGCCAGGAACACGGACTCGTTTGCCCTCCATCTTATCAGAAGCCTTCTGCCTCATCCGATGAGAAATTAACTTCACACCCGAACGGTTGGCATTAAACCCAGCAGGTGTGGAGTTCGAAGCCGCATACCATTGGCAGAAACACAGGGTCGTCCAAAGGCCAGGATCCCTCAGCGGCGTGCGTAGCCACGCTCCAGTGTCATCCGCGGTAAAGAACCGCCAAGCACGAGCCCCATCAATGAGGCTCCCCATGAAAGCCAGGTCCGGATTGGGGTTGCCCACATACAACTGGTCATACCCAAATTGGCGGGCAAACCGGCTTGGGACGTAGGGCTCCAGGTAGCAGGTATCCCCACTCCTGTACAGCAAATGCGAGGGCCGGATACAGACCAGCCACTCGAAAACACCCCGACTCATGGGAGACCGACCTGACTCCACATCATGGAATTTCTCGTTGTATCCTGCACCCCGCAGGCGAGGAAAACAACGGAACAGGCTATAAGCGTCATAACGACGCACTAACTTACGGGCCTCGGCCACATAAGTTTTCTGCCACGAACGGCCTTCAAAGCGATGGAGAAGCGCCGTTTGAACACCCTGCGGAGGGTCTTCCCCAGCTCCAATCAAACTGGGGCAGTGCAAGGCGAACCACGCCATCAAGTAGGTGTACGGTAAACCTACCCTAGGATTGGGTCCGTCACAAGGCAGGACGGCACCCTTCCCTCGCCTTGACGCCATTGGCCTGCAGAAAGCCTCCGTCAGTGCACGAAGGCCCCTCTGAATACAACACACCATGGCCGGGAGAAGACTCAGACGGTGGCCATGGACCAAGCGGACGGCAGGCAGCAGCACATTCGGGTGGACGATGTCACCCGAAGAAGAAGGCACGACACACTTCTTTAACCAGATGGTTAAGAAGCCGGCCAGCAACGCCTTGCGAGACATAGGCCGACGGGCCTGATGGTGAAAGCTCCGAAGAACATCACCCTTCCCGAAAGGACCATCATCTTCTGTCACGACGATGTCCTTTTCAGCATGCACCTCCATCCTTGCCAAGATGTCTTCTTCAGCAACTCCGCAATGAGCTGCCTCAGGTGCACTAGTCATATCCGGGAACAAGTAGTTCCCCCAGCTCTTCAAGCTCTTCGAGCTACCTTTGCCACCAGTGTGGATGCTGGAGCAAATGTGCAAATGGCACATCAATTCCCGATATGTCTCAATCAAAGCAGGCTCTTGTTTCTCCAGGAGAGCCAACTCCGCCTCACAGGGAAAGTACTCTTCGTATGGAAGAGACCCGAAGGGCAAAGCAGAGATCTCCCGCATCTCGTGCCGAGCCATGCCCAACTCACCAACCGGGGTGAAGAAAGTCCCCGAGACCGGGCAGTACAACTCAAGGATGGCGTAGAAGCACGCCACCTTCATCTCAATGCCGTAGCAGGTCGCCCTGACGGCCTCACGGTGGTTTAACCTCTCTAAGTCCCCCTCAAAATGAGTGAAGATATAGTTGGTCAACTCCGCCCACCACGACCTAGGAGGGTGGACCCAACCGGGAGTCCTGAAATCGGTGGCGGGGTAGTTCCCGTCAACTTCGCAGAACTGAGTGCCAAAGGTCGGCGCCGCAGCTGGGTTCTCTCCTACTGGAAGGTCCCGCGATACCTTCCCAGGGTATAGCCCCATTATGCTACGAGGATGGCCCGCCCTCGAATAGCCGGACTGGAATTTCAACCTCCCGACACTTACAGACTCGGCATTTAGGCTCACGCCCCAAGCCATCTTCCGAGCCTGAGTCGCGCTCGCGAAGGAAGACAAAGCAAAATGCCGCTTAGAGGACGGGAGATAGAATCTCTCGCCGTCTAACTGGAAAATCCACTGGCCTTCACCGGCCTGCAGCTGGCGATCGGGATCAGGTGCAGCATCCCCGAACATGAAGTCAGGCTTTCTGTAAGCCTGACGGTCGATATCTTCAAGCGGAGCCGTAGTCAAGATGCTCCGCATGGCCTGCGGACGACCGTCCTGGATGAGCGTATCCCGTACAAGGGAGCTCGGCTCGCTGAACAATAAAGCCTGCCCATAGAATTGCAAGCTGATATTTCCGCTTGCTCGACTGGCTAGACCGAACAGACTGTTCTGGAGGCCGGAGGCGTAATGTACTGCAAAAACAGAAATGAGCTATGATTAGTTCACCAATCAAGTGGATGCGAAAGCATAAAAATTCACTAAGGCATAGCCTCGCCCAGCAAGCAGGGCCTGCAAGGCGATAGCTTTAAAAAAGCTCCACTTCATGGATAAGACTGCATCTTTGCAGAAAATATCCAAAGCGCCAACTTCGCTTAAAGCAGGAAGTGGCATAGCCCTAAGGGCTGACGTCATTAAAAGGACATCATGGTCAACGGTCGTCCTTCGTGGCCACGACTGAAGGAACACGACCCACATCTTGTTCCTCAACAGGATGGAGATTGCCCAAGCAATGGCTTCCTACGAAAGCCTAAAAGAAGAACTGTTCAGTTCTTACTTCCCTGGTGCAAGGAAAATAGGGAAGTTCAGGGAAACGAGTTCCCTAATGAGGACAGATCCCATTCGATCGTCCTAAATAGCCAAATGACCGGCTCCAAAGGAAAAGAGACCTCGGTCTCCAATCAGACAGGAAAATTCCTTACCGGTGACTGGTCGCTCGATGACCGGAGGAGGAAGGCCCTCCGCCGTAGAAGTCGCCACTTCTTTTCCCGCTCGTCTTTTGGGCGCCATTGAAGAGTTGCTAGAGTCCTCAAAGATCTCTGAATGAAAGGGAAGAAGAAGAGGAAGAGATAGAAAGTTCTCTAAAAAAAGGGAGACCTTTCCATATCCAGCCCGATCGGGCTTTTATAGGCCAATCAGCGCCTGAAACGAGGCCTCGAAAAAAGGCCCATGCCGCTGTTTCGAATTAATTCGAAACAACGCCTGAAGCGCCTTCCCAAGAAGCGTCGGTTCAACTCTACTAAGAGTTAACTTCGCACTAGTGCAAAAGTGCGGACTTCGCACAATCCTTCAAGGGCTTCGCTGAAAGGCCTACCTTAGTCCTCTAAAAAAGCGTGCTGCTCGCGATACACACCAGTCTCGCGAAGATCATTCGAAGGAAGGACTATGTCCTTAGCTCCGCACACAGTTTAGCCCAGCTATGGCCAAACTCTCAGTGAAAGTAAGCAAAAATCAGATGATCAGACGATGAACTTTCATTGATTCAAAAGCAAGGGTACATTTGATATTACATCAAAGCTGTGTTTCATATAACACACCAAGTTGCCTAACAAGGTCATTTGCATAAAAGGCATACAAGCGGTTTTATCTGCTCCCAGGCCAGACCAACGGGACAGGAAGGGCCCTCCTCCTGCATAAGGCTGTAATCAGTGGTGCCACAAGGACACGGTCATTTTTCTCCACAAAAATGGCAGATCTTGCTAGGCCATTTTTGTTGAAGCCTGGCAATAAAAACCTATCGCCGCCAACACGATAGATCACGTATAATGGGAATCGGCAGTGGTACCAGTGATCTAACAGGCGCGATACCCGCTTTCCTGAAGTGGATCGCCCCCAAAGGCCACCAAAGTTGAAAGTCGGCAATGATGCCGGCGATCCCACAGGCGACGCCCATTATCTTGAAGCGGATCCTCTCCGATAAAGGCGGCGGCCAGCCTCACCTCAGAACGAATCATCACGGATAAGAGGCTGCCAACAGCCCCTGGGACGCGCATTCGCTGCCCCGAATTGTTCCTCCTGCTTAAAAGTAAAGCTTCAACCGGGGAAGCATAAGGCGATTTCATGGTTTCTTCCATCAAGTTACCAGACTGGCAAGCATAACTCACTGCAAGGCAAATTGGAGCAAGTTAGCAGTTAAGCACACAAAAAGCTACAAAGATATTAAGTCAGATTCTTGGGCGGTAAAGCAATCCGACTTCAGCAGAGGACAAGTTCCGCCTGCACAACAACTAATGGACTAGCTCAGCAAACGCCAAGTCCTAGCCTCACCTATACGGCAAAGTCAGACTGATCTTGTGAGAAACAGTCTCAACATTCACCAATATGGCAAGACTGGCTCAACCTTTGAAGAGACCAAGTCCTAAGTTCTGCCTGTGTAGCGGACTTAACATGCAGTGATCTTCCTCTAATCAAATCAAGACGATGACTTCGCAGAGAGCCATGATGAGATCCTTCTCTGCAGATCAGCCAAGTGCAAGATGAAGATCGAGGGAAGTTAATCCCTAAAGCAGCTGTCAAAGCTAAACTAAGGGAGATGAATTCCCTAAAATCGGTGAAGTCGTTGAACGATCAAGACTTACTGGTCCTTGGCCGGTTAGACAACCAGAGTGGGCTTTCCCACTAATTCAGAGATCTGAGTATCTCTCTCAACCAAGAGAAGAAGAAAGGCAAAACGTTTCTCTTCAGAGGACTTCAAGCGTCCTATTTATAGGCCCCATGGCCTGAGCGCAACCACCCCAAGCGTGGAAGCACGAGCGCATTCAAGGCATTTATTGCGCCTTGATGGAAGGGACGGTTTTCCCTTGGAACCGTGCAAAGGGAGAAAACGTCTCCCTCATAAAAGGCACTTATGGCGCCTTGAATAAAGGGAATATCCTCCCTTGGAAACGTGCAAATCGGAGAATATCTCCCTCGATCAGTGCGAAAGAAGGAATGATCCTCCTCGTAACCGCCCCACGGCAGTTGGCTTTGAAAAGGCAACAGGAGTTCCAAAGCGAACTTATTTCTTGGAAGCCCAGATGCGGAGCTACCCCGACGCGAAGCTACTCGCGAACCAGTACAATTCTTCGGCGAATTCATCCCAAGGCAGGATTGAAGGCGAAGCTGAACTCAACCATCATGGCGACGTTCATACTCCACATACCATCACAGCAGTTCAAAGTGTTTCGGAGTCTGAGCTATTGCAGACTCTCGAAAACTTTGAAGGGGGTCTTGTTGACACTTAAAAAAGACAAGATTCTCATTGGTCCGAACGATGTCTAAACTTGTTGACATTTACAAAAGACAAGGGACAGACGAGCTGAAGACCAGTTTTCACCCACCTCCAAGGGACAATGAAGCGGTTTGGACTCCACTGATCCAGCAAGCAGAACAGTGAACCCGGATTGTTTCTAACAGACCTCAGCAGGTCTAAAATGCTAGCATATAGCATTACATTAGCCCAAGGAGATAGCCTCGTTTGAGAGGCTAGCATCATCCAGAGCATCGCCAGGAAGCTAACTGATAGCTTCGCCGAAAAGCCTCTTTTCAGGATTTCGCTAAGGATTGCCTCTAGCTCCGCTATGAGCTTCAAAGCGGGCAGCTCCGCTATCGGCCTGCTATGGTCAACCTTTGACCAATCAAATCTCCTGATGAGATCGGATTCAATCTAATCAAATCCAATCGGGATTCAAATATGGCAGGTGATTGCCGCAATCTCTTGACTCTCTTGAAACGAGTAAGAGGATCAGAGAAAATTCTCCAACGAGATGGAAAGGATCAAAACAAATCGGAAAGATCAACCGACTTGCCATTTTCTAGCTCCGCAGAAGCTATCCTAGCCTCGCAGCAAGGCTACTTTCCAGATTCAAACAGATTCGGTTCAATCTGTTTCCATATCTTCAAGGGGACGAGTATACCCTTGCTCTCCCTATAAATAGCCCGTCAGGGGCACAAGGGAGGAGGATGGCATCGCATCAGAAGAGAGGGCGTCCAGAGATCGGCGATCAATCAAAGCGGGCTTCTGCTCCCAAATCAATCCTCTATTGATCAGGAGAATCGGACTTCTTCATAACGCACCGTGCGTTCTCTAATTCAGAGACCTTTCAAGAGAAATACTTCTCTTTTCAGGGTGGCGATACCCTAGCAACCTCTTTTCCTCAAAGAATCTCCGGAACCAGGCGAGAAGGAATTCCTTACAGAAGGCGGTTTTGAGAAGTAGCCAGAGGGTTCTACCAATCCTCTATTCTCTGATTCCCGGAACCAGGCGAGAAGGGAATCTCATCGCTCGCATCGTCAAAGGGACAAAGTGGTCGCGCGCTGACCAGACTCCTATCGGCACATTTTCCCAGAATCTCTGAGGAGATCTACTTGTAATCTTTTGAGAATACTTGTAATTTAGCTCCTCAAACTTTTATTTGTAAGTTTTCCCCTTTGCAAACATAATGGAAAACAAGGAGGATCTGGAGAGGTTGGGGCTTTATGAGACCATCAGGGCGACCTATTATGACATTCAGATGAGCGTAGCGAACTTCTATGCCATCTTTGAGTTATACTGCCTGGCTACAGGGACCTTCTTCACCCCTGTTGGCGAATTGGATATGGCTCTGCACGAGATGTGGGAAGTCTCTGCTCTGCCTTTAGGGTCTTTTCCATATGAAGAATATTTCCCGTGCGAGGCGGAAATGGCACTTTTAGAGAAGCAGGAGCCCGCCTTGTTTGAGACTTACCGGAAGTTGATGTGCCACATGTATATTTGCTCCAGCATGCATGGGAGCAGTAAGGGAGCTTTATGCAGTTTGAAGAGCTGGGGAAATTATTTGTTCCCTGACATGAAAAATACTCCTGAAGCGGCTCATTGTGGAGTTGCTGATGAAGGCATCTTTCGTCCGATGCAAGAGCATTCTCAAGGGGATCTAATTCTGAAAGAAGATCACGGCCCCTATGAGAAAGGCAATATTCTTCAGAGTTTCCACCACCAGGCTCGTCGGCCGACGTCCCGGAAGGCACTTCTGGCTGGTTTCTTGACGGTCTGATTGAAGAGATGCGTGGTGCCATCTTCATCTGGCGATGTTATTCATCCGACTGTCTTACTGCCTTCTGTTCGTCTAGTCCATGGTCATTCTCTTGGACTCCTTCCAGCCATGGTGTGCTGTATTCAGAGAGGCCTCCGCGCATTGACGGAGGCTTTCTGTAGGCCACCAATGACGAAGCAGGGAAAGAGGACTATTTTGTCCTGCGACAGACCAAACCCCAGAATAGGTTTGCCATATACTTATCTAATGGCATGGTTCGCCCTCCACCGTCCTTCTATCATCCAAGCCGGAGAGGAGCCCCCAGAAGGTGTTCGAATGGCGCTTCTCCATCGATTCGAGGGATGTTCATGGTCGAAGACTTATGTGGCTGCGGTCCGTAAGCTGCTGTGCCGTCATGACGTCTATAGCCTTTTCTGATACTTCCCTACATTCGCGACGCGGGCTATGATGAAGAATTCAAGGATGTGGGAGAAGGGCAGACGTCATTGAGTCGGGGAGTCCTCGAATGGCTGGTTAGCATCCGGCCATCACACTTGTTGTATAGAAGCGGGGACACCTGTTACCTGGAGCCCTATGTTCTGAGTCGGTTTGCCCGTTAGTTTGGGTATGACCAACTGTACATAGGTAATCCCAACAGCAGCCTGGCCTTCATGGGGAGTCTCATCGATGGAGCCCGTGCCTGGCGGTTCTTCAATGCTGGCTGTACTGAGGCGTGACTGTGCATGCCGCTAAGCACTCCGAACCTTCTGACGACCCTGGGATTCTGCTAGTGGTATAGAACTTCGAGCTTCACACCCACTGGATTTTTTATTAATTCCTCTGGTGTGAAGTTAATCTCTCAGCAGCTGAAGCGGAAGGTCACTGAGAAGAGCGAGGGAAAAAGGGTCCGCATTGCAGACCTCGGGGAATTCATTGCTGTTGATGATAGCGAAGCCTCGGATGCAGCAAGTCCTCGCTTTGAAGCGGATACGGGTGCTGAGGCTCCAGCAGGTGCTTCTGGTAGGGTAGGCACGGCCCTCATGGAACATGTTGACGTGGAAGAAGTGGAGGAAGAAGATGCTGACGTCCACTTCAAGCGAAAGCGGGAAGGTGGATCTCGTAGGAAGAGGGTAGTGAAGAAGCCTCGTCGTTACGCTCCTACGGTTGTTACAGAAGGCAAATTATCTGCAGCGCCTCCTCCTCCTGCCCCATTAGTCATTAAGTTATCAGCTCCTAGACCAACTACTGGTAAAGCTGCTCCAGACCTGGGTAAGATCAGCTCCGTTCTTGTAATATACTTCTTATGTGTTCCATATAGCTCATTGTTTACTTCAAAACTCAGGAACCGAGGTGGTGAAAGACCCGCGAGCTGAGGCTGCTGAAGAACAAGGGGAGCATTATGATCCCCTGTTCACTTATAGGGAAGGCGATGAAGCTGGCTATTTCGCCGTCTCGGAAGAGTCTGGAGGTGACGCGGCTGATGTAGGTCCTTCGGGCGTTGGGACTTCAAAAGGAAGTCCCATAGCTTCTAGCTCTTTTGGGTGGACCACGGAGGGTTCGGCAAGCAAAGGCAGGCCGGCCATTCGTATTAACTCCGCCAAAGATTTTCCAATGGAGCCTGCAGGGACTGATGCAGCTGTCAAGATGATTGAGGCGACATTATCTTTTGGTACTATTTTAACCTTTTGACTCCTGTTATTTGTTATGCCTTGCCTAAATAAAGTCTTGTTGTAGGTGTTTCACCTCTGGGTGCATCGACTTCAAGAGAGCCAACCCGTCTTCCTTGGGGAACCAAGAGTGAAGTAAGTACTTCGACCGCGCGGCGGATGCTGCTGAGTTGGATGCTTTGTATCACGACCTGCCCTCTTATCAGCCTTAACCAGCTAGAGGAGATGAAATTGAGGGAACGGTAGTCATGGAACCAACCTCACTTCTGCTATATCAATGGGTGAGATGCCATTGGTTTCACCAGTACCGCCTATCTTGTCAGAAGCGGAGCTGAAGGTGATTACCAGTCCTACTTCTCCAACACTGGTGGTTGAGCCAGCTCTCCTGAAAATAGTCACTAGTCCTACCTCGGTCGTGGCTAGTGTACTGGTTTCGATGAGGACTCCTCCGAGATCACCGACGACCTCTCATGTTGCTACAGCCAGTGCTTCTACTATTCCTTCTACATTAGTGTCAATAAAGCCGGTGGAAACTCTGTCTTCAGGGGCTGCTTGTTTGCCAGGAGTGATTGAGGCCGAGAATGAATTTGTGGCTGAGTTAGTCGATAGCTTTTATAAGAGCTTGAAATGATCCATTGCTTTGATCTTGAAGGGCTCGACTACCTCATTCTCTGCTTTAAAGGTGGTCCTCTCCCGGAGCATTGACAGTATTCGAGACTTTGGAGGGGATGACCAGGCCGCTGCATTGGAGCTTCTGGTGGACCGACTTGAGGGGGATGTGGAAGAATGGCGCCGTCTTAGCCATTCAGATCTGGAGTCTTCAGTTAACGAGCAGCTTGCACATCTTGTTGCTCAGATGCATGAAGCTCATCTCGCCGCTCAAGAAGCTGCTAAGGCAATTTCTTCTGATTTGAAATCCTTGGAGACAAGGAAAGTAGAGCTCAGGGATGCCATGGACGCTTCTAGCAGTGCTCTTCTTGACACTGAGGATAAAATTGAAAAGGCCAAGGAAATGATCAGGAAGGCTAATCTTCTTTTGTCCAAGGCTGAACCAGTGCGTCTTGAAGAGACTGCTCGGCTTGAACAGCTTAAGGCCCAGAATGACGAAGTCTTGCGGCAAGAGCTAGCTCAGAGGGCAACCTTGGTTGAAGTTGAAGCTCGCTTGGCCCAGACGACGAGCTTTAATGAGACTGAGTTAAGGTCGCAGGCGCTAATCAGGGCTGCTGAAGAGAGGAAGACAAGGCTGGCCACTCTTGAAGGACAGATCAAGTCTTATGAAGAACCATTGTAACTTATAATCTATGCATTCATGTAACCCCCTTTTTTTTCCAGAATCAATAAAAGTAGTTTCGTTTTGACTCCCCTGTTATGTTTCCAACTTGTTTTATTTTCTGAATTCTCTCTTTCAAGTTGTATCGCAGCCCTTTGAGAAAATAGTCCTTACTGGACTAAAAAGATGAGACCTGGCCATCTGCCGGTTCAGAGGTCGCAATGACATAACCGATTGAGAAGCCATCAAGCCCACAATTTTGTCGTATGATGACAAAGAAATAGTCCTTACCAGACTGAAAGATGAGACTTGGCTATCTGCCGGTTCAGAGATCGCAATGACATAACCGATTGAGAAGCCACCAAGCTCAAAATAGTCCTTGTCGGACTGAAAGATGAGACTTGGCTATCTGCCGGTTCACAGGTCACAATGACATAACCGATTGAGAAGCCACCAGCTCAAAATTTTATCATATGATGATAAAGAAATAGTCCTTGTCGGACTGAAAGATGAGACTTGGCTATCTGCCGGTTTAGAGGCCGCAATGACTTAACCGATTAAAAAGCCACCAAGCTCAAAATTTGTCGTATGATGATAAAGAAATAGTCCTTGGTGGACTGAAAGATGAGACTTGGCTATCTACTGGTTCAGAGGTCGCAATGACGTAACCGATTAAGAAGCCACTAAGCTCAAAATTTATCGTATGACGACAAAGAGATAGTCCTTGCTGGACTGAAAGATGAGGCTTGGCTATCTGCTGGTTCAGAGGTCGCAATGACGTAACCGATTGAGAAGCCATCAAGCTCAAAATTTGTCGTATGATGACAAAGAAATAGTCCTTGTCGGACTAAAAGATGAGACTTGGCTATCTGCCGGTTCAGAGGTCGCAATGACGTAACCGATTAAGAAGCCACCAAGCTCGAAATTTTGTCGTATGATGACAAAGAAATAGTCCTTGTCGGACTGAAATATGAGACTTGGCTATCTGCCGGTTCAGAGGTCGCAATGACGTAACCAATTAAGAAGCCACCAAGCTCGAAATTTTATCGTATGATGACAAAGAAATAGTCCTTGTCGGACTGAAAGATGAGACTTGGCTATCTGCCGGTTCAGAGGTCGCAATGACGTAACCGATTAAGAAGCCACCAAGCTCAAAATTTGTCGTATGATGACAAAGTGATAGTCCTTGCCAGACTGAAAGATGAGACTTGGCTATCTTCCGGTTCAGAGATCGCAATGACGTAACCGATTAGGAAGCCACCAAGCTTGAAATTTTGGAGGGAATTTGGAAGGAATTGTCAGAGGTATATTGTTAACGTGACAACCTGAAAAGTCCACCAAAGACTGAGTGGGACTCAGAAACTTGCTGGGGGGCTAGGAAATAAATTTCATAGAAGATCATATGTCAGAGGTGTAAAGTTAACGTGAGAAAAAGAACTTCGTAGGGATTAAGAAAGCAATTTATCGGAGAAAAACGAGGAGATCACTATCATAGATTTAATGTTAACTTAACAGCGAAATGGATGCCAGAGGTATACTATTAAACATAGCATGAAAAAGGTCTCGTTCTCGCAGAGAGAAACGAGGAAATCACTGTCATAGGTTTAATGTTAACTTAACAGCGAAATGGATGCCTGAGGCATACTGTTAAACATAGCATGAAAGGGGTCTCGTTCTCGCAGAGAGAAACGAGAAAATCACTGTCATAGGTTTAATATTAACTTAACAGAGAAATGGATGCCAGAGGTATACTATTAAACATAGCATGAAAGGGGTCTCATTCTCGCAAAGAGAAACGAGAAAATCACTGTCATAGTTTAATGTTAACTTAATAGCGAAATGGATGCTAGAGGTATACTGTTAAACATAGCATGAAAGGGGTCTCGTTCTCGCAGAGAGAAACGAGAAAATCACTGTCATAGGTTTAATGTTAACTTAACAGCGAAATAGATGCCAGAGGTATACTGTTAAACATAGCATGAAAGGGGTCTCGTTCTCGCAGAGAGAAACGAGAAAATCATTGTCATAGGTTTAATGTTAACCTAACAGCGAAATGGATGCCAGAGGTATACTGTTAAACATAGCATGAAAGGGGTCTCGTTCTCGCAGAGAGAAATGAGAAAATTACTATCATAGGTTTAATGTTAACTTAATAGCAAAATGGATGAAAAGATCTTTATATGTGGTCTTACCATTCCATGGATGAGAATTGGTAAGTGATTTTGGAGAGGGAATCAAATGGGAATAGGTCCCTTAGGATATTTAGCAAATCCTCAGCTGTCAACGGGTTTGATATGCCTTTACCAACTACCGTTTGAGTCGGGCTAGCCATGTTATTCCCCTCAGCATGATGAGTTGTCGAGGACTTATGTTAGGCTTAAAGGCCAACATTTTCCTCTATCCTTAACTGTTAAAGGTGTTGGATCATGTGGTTAGTGCATGTAACCTTGATTCTCCTTTAAGACAACCAGTGTATGACCAGGTTCCTACCGGTTTATGGTTGTATGATCTCGTTTGGAGGAAGAGAGAGGGCTCTTTCTGCATTCCTTGGATTTGAAGGTCTTGATCAGAGGTGTAGTGTTAACTTGATCATAAGAAGATCCTTAATCAGGGTAATACTTCTTTAAGAACTTGTCATTGATCGGCATCATGAGTAATACTTCTTTAAGAAATTGTCATTGATCGGCATCATGAGTAAATCACCATCTGAAGTCATAAGGCGATATGCTCCGTTTGAATAGACTGTTTCTATTACAAACGGTCATTCCCATTTAGGCTGAAATTTGCCTTTAGTTTTGTGAGTCATGATCATTGGTCGTTTGATGGCTAAAACCAAATCTCCTTTCTGGAAGACTCTTTGTTTGACCTTCTCGTTGAAGGCTTTTGAGATTCGAGCTTGATACAACTCGATGTGCTGCTGAGCTTGTAACCGCTTCTCATCTAGGGCTTCTAGCTCTTGAAGACGCAACCAATCATTGTCCTCTGATGTGATCTTAGTGATCAGAGCAACTCGTAATGACGGCATCTGAATTTTCAATGGTATGACTGCTTCACACCCGTACACCAGGGAAAAAGGCGTATTGCCTGTCGGGGTCCGAACCGTGGTTCGGTAGGCCCAAAGACATTCACCAAGCTTTTCGTCCCAATCTCGCTTATTCGAGGAGACGAACTTCTTGAGTAACTTGATGATTGTTTTGTTGAATGCTTCTGCCAAGCCATTAGCAGCGGGATTATAAGCAGTTGAAGTCACATTCTGAAGACCGTAAGTTTCAAGGTAGCGTACCCCCATTCCGTGGGCGAGCTGAAGACCAATGAGTAGAGCATTATATTCCGCTACATTGTTGGAGCATGATTCCATCAGAGAAAATGCTCTAGGAAGGACATGATTATGTGGAGAGATAAACACAACCCCCACGCCGGTAATGATCCTGCCCTTAGGGCCTATTCGTGATGCTCCATCAAAGAACATCTGCCAAACTTCATCCTCTGAAGTTACATTGGACTCGAAGACTTCATCCGGAATATCTTCGTGAAGTTTTAAGTGTTTCGGAACTAGATGAGCAGCCAAGAACTCTGCAAGGGCCTGGCCTTTAACCGCCTTCTGAGGGATAAAGATCATGTCGTATTGAGACAAAAGAAGCGCCCATTTAACTAATCTTGAATTTAATAATCCTGGCTTCGTCATGAGAAGACGCAAAGGATTCACTCTGGAAATGACATGTATGGTTTGACCAACCAAATAATGTCGTGTCTTCTGAACGGCAAAGATAAGAGCTAAGCACTCCTTCTCAATAGGATTATAGCGAGATTCCGTTCCTATCAGAGTCCTGCTCAGATAATAAATGGCCTGTTCGTGACCATTGTCGTCTTTTTGAGCAAGCAGGGCACCAAGAGAATGGTCCATAGCTTTCACATAAAGCAAGAATGGTTTCCCTGATGTGGGTGCTACTAAGACTGGAGGTTTTGTGAGATATGTCTTGATATCCTCGTAAGCTTCCTGACAAGCTTGACCCCAGACGAAGGTCGCACCCTTTTTTATGAGTCGGGTGAACGGTTGACAGCGGCCCGAGAGATTTGCGATGAATCTTCTAATATAAGCCAGTCTACCTTGCAAGCCTCTAAGCTCTTTGAGGTTCCTAGGTAGGTGCATGCTTTGAATGGCTTTGACTTTGTCTGGGTCAAGATGAATTCCTTTTGATGTAACAATAAACCCAAAGAACTTGCCACTCAAAACTCCCAAGAAGGATTTGTCGGATTCATCTTCAGCTGATGAGCCCGCATTATGTCGAACATGATTCTCAAGTCACGAAGATGGTCATTTTATTGCGGCTTTTGACAGCAATGTCGTCGATATAGCATTCTACCGTTTTTTAGAGATGATCGCGGAAGATTGTACCCATTACCGCTGATAGGTTCCTCCAGTATTCTTCAGCCCGAAGGGCATTACAGTGTAACAGTATACCCCAACAGCGTTCGAAACGAAGTATGCTTCTCATCGTCGGGATACATCTTAATCTGGTTGTACCCTGAAAAGCCGTCCATGAAAGACATTCTTTCAAATCCACAGATATTGTCAATCATGACATCGGTGATGGGTAGTGGGAATTCGTCTTTAGGACAAGCTGTATTGAGATCACGGTAGTTGATGCAGATCTTAATTTTTTCGTTCTTCTTGAGGACGGTACGATATTAGTAACCCAATCTGGGTGCTGTTCTTCCCGTATGAAGCCGCATGCAATGAGTTTATGAACTTTGACTTCAATAGCCTCTATAATGTTCGGGCGAAACCGACGTTGTTGCTGCTTGACTGGCGTGGCGTCAGGCTTAATATTTAGATGACGCATGGCTACTTGTGGATCAAGTCCAGGCATGTCTTCGTAGTTCCATGCAAAGACGTCTATATACTCCTTTACGAGTATTATTAATTCTTCTTTTTCCATAAGTGATAAGCTCTCACTTATAAAGATAGGTTTAGGGTGATCTTGACTACCCAAGTTGACTTGCATCACCTTGTCTTCAGTAGGTGGTTCGCGCAGTTCGAATCGCTTTTCCCATTGAAATCTAATTGCTGAGCCCATGGTTCCTCATCAGTAGCTTCCGCAGGCTCCAATTGACTGCTTGAGGTCATATTAACGGTGAGAGTCTCGAACATCATTCCCACACTGACATCTGAGTCCCACTCAGAGGATGAGGTAGAATGTGATGGAATCAGTTCGCCATCCCTGAATTGAACCGTTGTTGGTGGTGTGGGTGTAACGTATCCCAATCCTTTGCGTGTGTTATCATAGTAACTTGCAGGTTTCCCTTTTCGCACAAAGTTACGCAGCAAACTACGCCTTCCTTTTCCGAAATTCAGGCCCTCTTCATGTTTTAGGTTGTACCCCATTTTCTTCATCATATGGCGCGGTGATCGCGCGTAATGGAAAATTTGTGGGGTGTATAAGTTTGAACTTGAATCTGTGGCTGTAGACCCTCGTGGTTGGGCTCTACCGAAAATTATCGGTGACTGACCTTCTTTGGATGGAGGGATCACTAAAACGGCCCCTTCTACAGATTTCATGGGTGTACTGGACGCGCTTGGTTTATGTAAAGGGATGTGCAGAGAGCTATCTGTAATGGATTCAAACAACCCAACACTCACAGGATAATAAAGGAAATATTATCATTAATTACCCATTCGCCCTCATCTTCAGAAGGAGCGTTATATTGGGGATTATTAAGACATGCTATAATCGGTTCACCAATCAAAATGGCTGGCATGTCTGCTTCAAATTCTGAATCCGCCGCATTACCACTATCATCATTATCTGGCAATGATTATTCCGATGTTTCATCGGTCTCTTAATACAGGAGAGCGTCAGTGAAGTAATTTTTCACCCCTTTGAATGGTTGCTTCTCAGCGAAGACAGTTCGTATTGTTGCATCGTCTTCAACATATTTGAAGCACTAGTGCAGAGTGGAGGGAACGATCCAGTTGGTATGGATCCACGGTCGTCCTAATAGCAAGTTGTATAACGTGTCAGCGTCAATGACATAGCACGTCACTTCTGACTTTAGGCTCCCGATTCGGTAACGGAGTCGAATTTTCTCAAGTGGATGACTACTCCTGACATTAAAACTGTATATTGTTATAGTGGTTGCGGACAACCTATATAGTGGTATACCGAGGAAGTAGAGGAGCCTTTTGGGGATGATGTTGAGTGCAGACCCCGGATCAACCTGTACCCTTTTAATATATGTTGAAACGATGTATCCGGTGTAGTACAGAGGTCGATCATGCTTGTTATCCTTGAGAAGCATATCTTCCGCTGTGAAAGTAATAGCGGGTATCTTTGACTGTACATGATGGCATTCAGGGCAAGAAGACTGAGTGTCATCTTTAGGGATTTCTGGCATGTACGTCAGGAATGATTCTAAATCAGCCAGCGCATCTCTAATTGCTTCTCTTGTCTTTTGAGAGACGAAGGAGCTCATGTATGGTAATACGAGCGGGGATATTAGCCAGCTGGGCCAATATGTCAAAATGAAAAGGCATGTTTAGCCCTGGGCCTGAAGGCTTCTTTAGGACATGGTCGAACGGACTTCCTTAGGCTTCTCCTTTCCCTTGATTGGAACCGAAGTAGATGCTGGTACTTGTACTGACGTCATTTGTTGTTGTGTCTCGTCAGTAGCTTTCTCATACTATTTTAAGTATGATTTTCTGGATCGAGTACCCGTCGGCTGAGGTACATCAGCCTGCGTCGTGCAAGCGTGCTTTTCTCCTTCAGAATCGCTGAAAGAAGCTGATGTAAGATTGTCATCGTCTGGCAAGATGGAGATGACATTGCAAGATTTTCCCTTTGACTTGGACTTCTTTGAACCCCATTGTTCGTCTTGGACAAGGTCTGGGTGTATCCACATGATTCCCCCTGTCTCCAGTGTTAAGGGAACAAGACCCTTATTATCTTGAGTTTTAGCTGCAGGATGTTTGACTTCCAGCCGTGGCGCAGGGACTGGATAAGTCCCGTTAGGAACTGTGACCTTTGGGGTTTTGCCGAACTCAAGGGTCACCATATTTGCAGTGACTTTCTTTTGTTCTGACTTTAGTGTCAGGACTCCGGCGTCAATCAAAGCTTGAATTCTGTCCTTGAGGACAAAACACTTGTCGGTAGGATGGTGAATCATCCTGTAGAAGTGACAGTATTTGGGATCATTCGTGCATCCTATTTCATTGGGACGTCGAGCATCCGGCAGCTTTAATTTATTCCCTTTGTGGAGTAAATGGAATATTGTGGCCACCTGATCGTCTTTGAAGGAGTATTATTTCGGAGGAAACTTGGACTCCTGATTATTGAAGCCGCCCTTTTTGGCCTTCGACTGCACATCCCCTGACTATTCTACGGATATAGTCTCCTTCCCTTTGGCTTGAGAAGACTGCGCCATGTCGCTATGTCCTTTATTATTCATACTCCATTTGCCTTTAGGGGTGGATGGTTCGAACTTTTTAGCCGACTTTTCGGCTATCTCGGCTTGCTCGACAAGTTCTTTCCAGGTATGGGCTTTGACAGCTCCCATGCGAACCTCTACTTGGTCTAAGAAATTGTGCATGCACGTCTGTAAGAGCATGGGTAATGGCATCCCTGCTGGGCACATCAAAGACAAGTTTCTGAACTGTTCAATGTAGTCACGGACATATTCGCCCTTCTTCTGCACGGTGGAGAGGAGCTTGTCCATGGTTACCTCAGTATCGTCCTCATAGAAACGAGAAAGGAATCAGGTTTTCAGGTCGATCCAGGAATTGACGGAGCCCGGAGGGAGACTTCGGAACCAGTCAAATGCTACCCCCTTTAAGGTGCCAATGAACAGCCTAGCCATGATAGCATCATTATCTGTAACATTACCGGTCTGAGACCAGAAATAGTAGATGTGCTGGTTTGGCGAGCTCTTGCCATCGTACGTATGTAACGTTGGTGGTTTGAACTTTGGTGAGTATGGCACTGAATCCCACTCCAACGGGTAAGGACGGACTGCCTCTACTTTCTTTAATTCATCCCTCTGAGCTAGGGATGCGATTTGAGCTTGGATGCCTTTAAGGACATCAATGTCCAAAGAGGAACCCTCCTTCGACTTCTCCGTCCTTGGCTGTTCATTGCTAAGATATTCTTCCTCATCATGGTTACTTCGGTGTCATTATTATTCCAGTTATTGAGGAGTTGAGCGAGCATCTATTGAATGTTGTCCAAAGCTTATTGCTTGGTCTTAGAAGTTTGCTCCTGAGCTTTGAGACATCGACGAAGGTCATCATTACCGTTTTCAGCCATATTCACTGATACTCTGTCTATTCGCACTGAGCTGACTGTCGCCGAAGAGGCATACCCACTGTCTTCATCCTCTTCATCAGACCATTGGACTGATCCTCTCCTTGGTTCTGGTGAGGCAACTGCAGTTGAGGCAGATGGCTATTCATAACTGTAGGGTATTGCAACCCTAGATCTGGTGTTGCAGAAGACACCTTCTTCATGTACCAAGACTTCGCCCAAGCCTGGGCTATAATCTGGATCTAGGGAGCCGTAGGGAGTGTCGTGGGACGCTCATCTACCCCTGTGTATCTCTCGTCCTCTTCCAGTCATGTTAACGGAAGCAGAGGGTAAATCTCGCGATATGCTCCTTTTACGATGTTTCACCGGAGCTTGCACCGATAGTCGATCAAAAACTGATCGTCGGCCTGGAGGAGTGGCGGGGATTGGTCCTAGCCAGTAATGGACCGAGTGGAATGTCACCAACTGACATCCCACTTGTTGACAACAGGAGGAAGAAGTTTGGAAAGGTTCTGACTTCCGTTTACTTGTCAAGAATCCTCGCAAGTCAGACCCAGCTGGGCCTAAAAGATCCAGCGCAGAAGCTCTGTTGGATTGCGCATAGGACAATGTCCTTCTCCTTTTATCACCGCAGAGGGATTAGCACTAAATAGTGTTTCAGCTTTAGCTTCGCGATTAAGAACTTTGGGAATGTCCTTGGGTGTTGAAGCTGCATAGCACCGCTGTCAACACTTGGAGACAATCCCTTAGCTCCGCTACAAAGGGCGAGCTTAGCGCTTGATGGACTGGGGAGCGAAGCACGCTGTGGTGCTTCTTCGCTATGTTGCTGCGAAGATGATCAGCCTTAGATAGTGCTTTGGCTCTAAATTCGCGGCTAAAAGCTTTGGAAACGCCTTTGGGCGCTGAAGCTGCATAAGCACCGCTATCAGCACTTAGGGGCAATCCCTTAGCTTTGCTGAAAAGAGCGAGTTTAGCACACTGTGGTGCTTTAGTTTGAGCTTCGCGGCTATGAACATCATGCGTACCCTGAGGTCCAGTAGCTTCGCTCATGAGAACGAGGCTAGCGCGAGGCGCTACTGCTCTTGAATTGGGCGAAGGTATGGTCGCTGCTGTGACTTCACGGCCAGCAGTCTCATTGAAGCAGGCAGGCATCTTGCCTTTTTCTTCACAAGAGAGACGCACTTATGGCGTAACTATGCCTGAGGCTTTATACAGAGCCTTCTGCTTTGGCCTCCACATCTGCTTTGACAAAGGAGACCTAGGTTCGCAGGGAACCTGACTAGCCACACGCGAGGCTGAAGGGTGTCGGCAGAATTCTACTTCTGGTTTCTGTTCTGAGGCCTTGGCCATGGAGACCTTTCTATGCTTCCGTGCATGAAGCATTAGACCACCCCCAGAGAGGACTTCTTCAAATTTTCCTTGGTCAAAGTGAACAACCAGGTTCTCGAAAGTGATTGGCTTGCACTGCGGGCCTGCTTGCTTTTTGCGCCAGAGGACCGCAGTAGGCTCGCAAAGAGCCTCATCTGTCTCTGTGGAGACTTGCTTTGAAGACTTAGCCAGAGGGGCTCGGCCGCACCGGCTTCCTTGAATTTAGAGATAAACCCGAAGGTCTGCTTGTCGCATTGCGACACTTGATTCTTAACAGTGGAGAAATCAGTCCCCAGCGGAGTCGCCATCTTGTTTTCCATTGATTTTGCAAAGGGGAAAACTTACATAAAAGTGTCGAGTATCTAAATTACAAGTAACACAAAAGATTACAAGTAGATCTCCTCTGAGATTCTGGAGAAGTGTGCCGATAGGAGTCGGGTCAGCGCGCAACCACTTTGTCCCTTTGACGATGCGATCGATGGGATTCCCTTCTCGCCTGGTTCGGGGAATCGGAGAACAGAGGGTTGGTAGAACCTTCTCGTTACTTCTCAAACTGCCTTCACTTGAGAATTCCTTCTCGCCTTTTTCTGAAAATTCCTTGAGAGGAAGGAAGGTATTAGGGTATCAGCACCCTGATTAGAGAAGTAGTTCTCTGAATTCTCTGAATTCTTGGAAGCTAGAGAATAGATCTCTGTTTAGCCCCCTCTCTCTTTCTTGCATGCTGATTGGTAGTGAAAAATGCATTTTTATCATAACATTTACCATCACATTTTCATATTTATTCATTTAATTCTGCACATTTATTAATATTTTGTGATTTATTGTGTGCAGGCCTCGAAATAATAAAAAGGAAGAATTAAAGCCTAAAAAGAGCCCAAAAGCCCACATTTGAAGCCCAAGTGTAAAGTGCAAATATCAATTGTCAAAGTGCAAATATACAAGGGCTAAAGTTGCTAATATCAAAGATGAGGGAAGGATAGACTTCTACCCAACCCTAAACTCTTGCAGATGAGGATAAAAGCCAACGATAAGATGCAGAGATAAGGAAATTCGTTCAAAAGAGATTGGGAGAGTTCTAAATCTAGATAACTTGATTCTCAAGTTATATCCATATCCCACGATAAAGAGCCAGGATCGAACTTCCAGAAATAAACGCCCAGATGGACGGATCAGGAGAGGCCACGCGCCAAAGCGCGTGGTCAGCCGACACCAGAGAGCCACGGAAACGCGGCCCAAGCCGCGTTTCTGCGGCAATTTGGTCTTATCTGACTACCAGATTTCGTGGAGGTGTTGTACTGGGACTCTGACTCCTTCTGCACCTATAAATACCCCTGCAGTGCAACGTACAGAGCGTCCAGCGCAGTACAGGGCCAAAATTAGGGTTTCTTCTACGTTTTCTTCTTTTGTAATTAGGGTTTTCTTTTTATTTTCAAGAGAGAGAGGCTTATGTTGAGCGTGACACCGATGTACCTTCCTCTTCTCTGCCATTGTACTAATTAATAAAGGTAATCTTTTCTTTTGTTTATTGTTCTAATGTTTTACTTTTCTTTTTGTTTTCTCGTCTTTTTCTCTTTGATCTATGTTGGTTTATATGAGCATGCAAGTGATTTCTGAAGCACGAGTATAACGAGTCTTAGTGAGAGCCAACGATATTTCATGGAGATGTTCTCCTCCTCAAGGTACGTATCAATTCATGCTTGCCAAGGCTTGATGATCTAATGCGAACAGGGGACTGAGATCAATCTATGCTTTATGCGTTCATGCCTCCAAAGCAAGGTAGAAAGTGTTAAGATTTCATATTGTTCCTCAACCAAGGTTAGTATTTCTTTTATTTTATTTTCTTTTCTTTTCTTTTCTTTTTGTAGATTAAATCACAACTCTTCTCCAAATTCTTTCTTTGCCGACTCATTGTAAAATACCATCTTCTTCTTATCTTAACTTAAAAATAAATAATTTTTAGAGTAAAACTTACAAACGCTTCCATCGCTAGTCCCTCCTGAGGATCACGACCCGCATAGCCATTGCTACCGCGGATTCGAATTGAGCACTTGCACACCTTTAATTCTCAGATCTAATATTTTATATTTTGTGTGCAGGAAAAATCTCAATCAACAAATTGGCGCCGTTGCCGGGGAGGGACGGTAAGTTATTCTCTAATAATAATAAAAAAATTATTAACTAATTCGTTTATTCTTTTTTGTTTGCAGGTTTGGAGAACAGAAAAATAACAGCAGAAGTTGACATATAGCAACTCTGTGCCTCTGCTCTAGAAGGCAGAGCAGCAGAGCCTACTCATCTACCGCGCAAACGCGGCAATAGCCGCGGATCCGCGGCAATAGTAGTGAACTTCTGACGTATCTTTCTGCAGGTTGCTAAAAAGTGCAAGATTTGTTTTCTGCTCTGTTAAAATTTGTTCTGTGATAAACCTGTATACTGCTAATTAATTCAACAGTAAAATATTTGTTGTAAAAGATAAAAATTGATTAGACGTTTGCATCCTAGGCACGTGTCTTTTCAATTCCTTTATTTTACTGTTGAAGAGTGCTGGAGCAAGGTACGTACGTATTGCATGTAGAATAGGACTCATCTCTTGGTTGATGCTTTGAGTGAATCTTATTTACATATTTTGTACACTTGCACAAAAATATCTTAAGGGCATAACCCATTAACAAGATATGGTGGGGATTTAATCACCCTTCCTTGGCCCAAAAATCATATTCCAAGCACTCACAACCCTAACCCTAATTAAAATTGAATAGACGTTGGCCCTAGGGACTTTTTGGACTCAATTAGGAGATTATCCTAAGGGGGAACGGTGCTGGAAGTTGACTCCTGCCAAATCAGTGTCTAGGAAGGGGATTTGAGGGCCGAAAGCCCGAAGATTGGTGGTTATTTAATTAAGGAACGTCTTTGACGGAAAACCTCCCACCACTCTTGCCCTGATCTGGCTGATTAACTTGTGGTCAAAATCTGCCCCCTACCTCCTGTGGATAGTCTAACCAGTTAGGAGTCGTCTAGGTCATAGGTCTACCCTAACTTAGGTTAGAATTTTTTTTTGTTTTTTGTTTGTTTTCTTTTTCTTTGTTTGTGTGATATGGCCTATAACAACAATTTTTTTCAATTTTAATGAGAATCCATATTACACACCAACCTCTTATTCGGATATTACCAACCCGGCATATCATAACTTTGACCAACCTAGTGTGCCAGATTGGTCTTATCCAAATCATTACATGCCCCAGTCCCAATACTATGAACAAGATTGGAATAATCATCGCTACTCTTCACAGAGTCAATGGGAATTCAATACCCCTGAGCCATATGGTCAACCACCTGTTCAACCATTATCTTGGTACACGTCTTTTCCCACATCACCAATATTTCAGTCCTCCAATGATCCATTCAATGGGTTAGAAGAAAAAGTGGATCGTTTACAAGAGATAATGAATGATCAAATTTCTAGACTTTCAAACATTCTTGAACTTACCAACCAAGTTGATAGGAACCAAGATCATTCTATCTAGAAGACCTTGATCAAAATTCAATTTCATCACATCAATATGAACTGGACCAATCTCAATCCTTGGACAAATTGGCTAGTTTTAATTTCAATGAGATTGAATTAGATTGTGAATGTAAACCCGATCCCCAACTTTGCGATTCAGTTTTCATCTTCGAATCTATGTTGACTCCAGTATCCTTACCCAATTTGGACCAACTTTCTGAGCCAACATTTATTCCTGTGCCCATAGATCATGAAATTGAATCACCCATTTTTGAAGATCATCATAGTGAACTTGACCAATTTCATATTTTTGAAAGTCCCCTTGACAAATTGGCAAGTTCTAATTTTTATGAGATTGAAACTAATGAGATATGTGACCTAGATTCCCAAATCTATGATCAAGTTCAAATTCCTGAATCATTATTGACTCCTGTTTTGTTACCCGACTTAGGTAATCTTTTAGAGTCAGTCTTGATTCCCACACCTATCATTCCTGAACTTGAATCACCAACATTGAGTCACATTCAATTGTGGGAAAATGATTGTGGACTTGAGTTTCAATTTCTTGATTTGGACCCACTTCTTGAACATAGCCCGACTCCTGAACCCTTTCTTGATTTGAGTTTCTTTCCTGAGTCGGTTTTAGTTCCTGAACCTATCATTCTTGAGTCCAAGTCAACCATTCTACCAAGTCACATTCTTTCGTTGAACATAGGTATAGACCATGATGACTCTGTGATGGTTTTCCAGGACTGGTCATGTAAAGGGAGTAAGTTTCACGAGAGGATCTTCCATGATCCTATTCATTCTGGGGACTGTAAATATGTAAATAAAAAAGAGGTAAATAAAGGTAGGTCCCGTGAACTACCACGTTATCTTGATTGGGCCGCATTTCGTGGACCAATTAGACCACCACCGGAACCACCCCCTAAGGTAATTTTCTGCCTTCCCTTGTTCTATTTCATGCGTACATGCATTCATTCATACATTGAGGACAATGCATGAGATAAGTGTAGGGGTGGGCTTTACTAACATACTAACATAGGTAGACACTAACAAAATTTGCAAAAAAAAAAAAAAATTTAAAAAAAATGTTATAAAAGGAAATATTTTGACTTATTTTTTGAAAGAAATCTAAGTTAGTTTAAGGATTAGGAAAATCATGATTTGGATTTCTAAAAACTTGGTCAAAATAAATAAATTGTTTAATTTTAGGTATAGGAGGAGAAATTGAATAAATAATTAGTCTTGATTTTTACCTTAATGAAATGTGCATACCTAATGCATATCTAGGATTCTAAGACGAAGACCTTTGTGCCTCATATAAAAAAAAAATTATTATTATAAAAAAAAAATCACCAATTAAGCTGGATACATGTGCCTCAAGAAGCATAAGTATTCATGCCTAAAGGTGAGTAAAAAAAATTTTAATAAAACCTTAGTTTGTGGCCTAGTTCACTCGAATTTGAGTCCGCGGGGTGTTTTCTCACCTGGTGCCCTAGAGCCGAACGGTTTGGGAGTCATCGACTTTAAGTTCGCTACATGGGTGGATTAGAAAGCCTAAACTAAGAAAAATTACTTATATGTACTAACA